>JAAWXA010000011.1:0-30951 GCA_038090715.1 Florisuga fusca | reverse complement strand
TATTTGAACTAATGATGTATGCTTAACTGACATAAATTTAATGGTTCTTTTTACAGGTACAGGTCCTTGAGAATGACTTAATGGCAACACTTCATGTGCACCTTGTTGCCCATGCCTGAAGCTCACCTCCTATATATTGTTCAATACATTTGTGCAGTGTAGTGATTCAGTGTGAGCTCCACCCCTCCTCTCCTTGCTGTCCACATAATAAGCAGAAGGTTGGTCAAGCAGTAAGGGTGACCACTGAGGCAGCTTTTGTATGCATCCACACGTGCAGGTGCCTTTGTGGTCTTTGAGCATCTGGCCTTTATGGTCGCATAGAGAAAATTCCAACCTGGAGAGCAAAGGATCTAAAGCAAATCTATGCATCAGAAAGGCCCCAGAAAAGAAAGAAGACTAGAGGCCTGGCTCTCACCTCCTTGAAATGTGTTCTATCTATTCCAGCAAAGTCAGGATTTTTCAGTGATTCAAAAGTGATGAAAACAAAACTCTGGGTTTGCAGAGATCTGCATACTTTGGGAGTAAACACTGGGACTGAACTTCAGACTGGAGGTACTGGAAAAATGGAGATTTCCAGTGTAGACCAGTGAGGTAACACACGGGGTGACCTGTGCTAGAATAGCTGTAACCTGAAAATTCTATCAACTCTAAGCCCAACAGCTTATTTTGGCATTGCTAGTAACAAGCATTCAAAATCCATGAAGCAGCACCCTGAAAACATAAGGGGATGTGAGGGTGTGTTTGTAAATATTTTTAGGGTTTTAGAATTCATAATTTTTCTTTTCCATTACACATAACATGATTCCAAGACTTAGATTTAATAACTCCACATCATCCTGCTATTGTAATATACATAATAAAATTACGTGCTCTAGAGCAATGGTTACGATTTCAGATTATTTCCATTTCACTTCATCTCACTTCTTTTGTGAAATTGCTTGAATCATATGTCATGAAGCATACTTAGGGAATTTCTGGAAAGAAACACGTAAATGTAGAAAGCTGCATGCAAGTCATGTAACCAATACATTCTTACCTCACGTTAAACCAGCAACAGTCTTTGGTGACACTGAAATCTCATAAATTCTTAATCAAAGGACCCCACAGCTTTGGATTGCATAACAGTCAGATGACATGAAAACTGGCACTTTTCACTGTGGTTTACATAGAGATTATAGACACACTATATACTTACAGCTTTTCATTGCATGTGACAGCTCATGACCTTCTGGGTTTTCTTTCATGCACAAAAATAATGAAGGGCTTGTAGTTCTCCTAATGAGCCCTTCAACTAAGACAAAGGAAACCTCTTTCTTCTATAAAGAAAATAAAAGCTTCAAACTTCAAATGTAACTCATTTTCCCAGCTACACAGACATCTTGGGAGTGATGAAGACAGATCTGAGGGATCGTTTTAGATGAACTAGGTTGTCCAAGACATCTGCATTGGGCTGGCAGGTACTGTAATGTAAAAGCTGGAGATCTAAACCCTGCTGCAGCAGCATCTGGAGGCTGGTCAGGGTATAAGAAGAGCCTAGGTGCTTCTAACTGGGCAACTGGATCACCTCATGTCTAACATTCAAAGCTGCACTTAAACAGGATAGTGAATGAAATACATACACTGCGATGTGCACCAACTGCTGTGCCTGTATATGCAAGTAATCATTTTTAGAATGGTTGCAATTTTGCACATGTGCATTTTGGGGACTGTGCCTTGTTCAGCAGCCAGTATTGATCAGTTGCCTCTCTGTCCTTTACACTTTCCCATTAATTGCTCATGATGGATGATGGAAGGCTCATGCAAAGATGATAGAAGGCACAAACAGGAGCCAGAGACTGAGGTAACTCACATACCATACTGAGCAGGCTCCAGAACTGGTATGGAGCTGAACAGGATTACTTAGCAAACACAAGCAGTGATGCAGGAGACTGCTTAAATGAGATGCTCATTTTTTCTTTGTGATGTTCCATGCCAGTGGGCCTGGTGCTTAATATGGTCATGAAGATGAAAGAGAAGCAGCTGCTCAGCCAGCCTGTGGCAGGTTCCTGCAGCAAGCTACCACATGACTCCAAAGAAGTGTCCTGGTTTGGCTGGGATAGAGTTAATTTTCTTCCTAACAGCTGTTTCAATACTGTGTTTCTGATTTAGGATGAGAATAATGTTGATAATACAACAACTAATGTTTTAGTTGTTGATGACCAGTTCTTGCACTAAGGATTTTTCAGTTTTTTATACTGCCCTGCCAGCAAGGAGTCTAAGACTCTTCTGTCTCAAGAAGCTGGGAGACACAAGAGCTGACACAAACTGTCCAAAGGGATATTCCAGACCATCTGATGTCATGCTGAACAACGACAAGTTGGGGGAAGATGCCTGGGGTATGGTGGCTGCTCAGGAACTGGCAGGGCATTGGTCAGTGGGTAGTGAGCAATTGCATTGTGCATCCCTTGTTCTGTATATTCTTTTAAAATTATTATTTTCTCTTCCTTTTCTGTCCTATTAAACTCTCTTTATCTCAACCCTTGAGTTTTACCTTTTTTCCTGATCCTCTTCCCCCATCCCACTGGAGGAGAGTGAGCCTGAGCAAACAGCTGTGTGGTATTTAGCTGCCTGCCAGGTTTAAACCACAACAGGTGGCTTCTACTCCCAGCATGGATACCATAGCAGGATGCTATAGCATAACAGCTAGAGCATACACCCCAGAGGAACACCTGTACCCCTGGAGAAGCAGCTACAACTTCTTACAGATCTCCCTCAAACCTAATACTCAGGGTGGAAAGACTGAGAAGGTTATGTACAGGGTCACCTGCAGCCTCTCCATGCCTTGCTTTTGAGACCAAGCTAAGAGGAGAGCTTCCATACAGATCCAGGATGGAGAAGGAATCCTTTAGTCCCTGTTGCCCAGCAAGGTAGGCTTTCTTCCTCCTCTGGGACAACTGGGGGAAACGCTGACTCCTACCCATGTCACTGCCTGCTGAAAAAAATATCTTTATTCAAAACTATAGCAAAACTTCTTTTGATGTAACAGAATAAAAGTTACATCCTGGGAGAAACCAAGGAGTACCTTTGCATTTTCATCCCGAGTAGCTCTTATCCCACGGACCTGGAAAACACTCCAGTTTCTCAGTGGCTCAAAAAAGGCTACCCAGGAAGGAGTCTCTTTTTCTTTGCAATGATTGATTGATGGAACGGTCCAGAAACTGACCTGTTAAAACTGGAAAGTTACTCCTGAACTTTAAATGCATCTCTCTTGTTCCTAACAAATTTTTGCCAGCGAGATTATAGCTGGCATGTTGAATGGACAGCTTGGAAGTAAAATGCAAAGAAGAGAGCATGCAGCTATACAATCAGCTCTTTGTAATACTTGTTTATTACATTTAATTGTAATACTTATTTTTTTCCACTCATGAACATTCAGGTTACCTGTACAGTCCACACACTTATCCTAAAGTGCTAAATGCACTGAATGCACACACTTACTAAACAATCTGGGGATATGTGGGGTGGGCAGTATGCTACAGCCATCTGTGGCTGTGATAACAGGAGTTAAGTACAGAGTTCCTTGCAGATGACAGAAAGAAGAAAGTATCCTACCAGATGCATTTCTAGCTCTTCCACTATTTATCTCTCCTGCCAATATGGAAGTCTGTTTGTTAAATATTACAGGTTACTATTAAAAATACCATACATCAGGACTGGAAGAACTACACACTCAACTACAACTATGCTATCCTCCTTTGTTCAGCTGTTACCTGACAAGGTCATTATTTAAAGAGTATAGGCACATATAACCTTCAAGACACAATATGGCAATAAACTGTTCTCTTTTTAGTATTAGCTGTAAAATCTGAAGGATGACAGAAAATTATTATAAACACCTGAGGAAGTGAGGTACAAGATCCCTCTTAGTACTGCATTCTGATATCTATATTTTGTGTTGGAGGCTTGGTCTTTTTAGCAGGAGCCAAGCAAGCAAAGAAATGGGAGCATACAAACTTCTTCATTGTTAAGGCTCCTGTGCATTTTCCTCTTACCAAAGGAAAATCAACATTAGTAACTTTCTCCCACCTCTTCTGATTCTGCATCAACCAGAAGCAGCTCATTATTGTCTTTCAGATGTCTGGGCAGCTGGAGAACTTCTTAAGCATTTTACAGTAAAGTGTAAACTCCTGCCCCTGTGGTCCCAATAAGCCACGTTTCAGGGCCACAATTCACAGGACCTTATATTCCATATTGGTCTGTACTTTAAAAGTATATGTGATACAAATATTTAAATAGGTTAATTGCATTTAGTTTTAACTGGCAAGTCATGACATTGATTAACACCCATACCATGCCATTACCTGTGTATGTTACAAAACAGAGTACAGGTGCACACTTCTGAATGAGCTCAGATTACCTTTGTTCTGATGAGAGTGAGTGTTGTGATCCATGATGGAAGCGAGAAATACACCAAGGAAAGCAGCACAGTCCTTATCCAAGACAGGTACTCACAGGTTAGTAGTCAGGCACAAGGGAGTTCCCACCTCCACTCAAATTTGCACATCCAGAGGCAGCCAAGGAATGCAGACTCTAGGGGGGGGGAAAAAAGGTAGGCATATTGTTAAACTGATGGAAAAGGTCATATATATCTGTCACTCCACTTGAGCAGAGTAAATACATGTTTTCCTAAAATTTGACAGCATTAACAAGACTTACAGATCTGTAGCTGAAAGAGATTTCAGCTCATACTCCACTCCCCAGCAGCAGCACAGAACGATATCTATCAAGCTATTCCTTGCAGAGGAAATCAGGTAAGGACAATCAGGTGTTGCCAATCACGAGGAGGAAGGGATGAGCTCCTGCTAGCACAGCAGAAGCGACTCTGACTCCAGATCAGAAGGCTGCAGGTTTGAATCACATCGGAGCACCACCAAAAAACAGGAGAAGGTGGGAGCTCATGGCGCAACAAGTAGCACGTCTGACCCCAGATCAGAAGGCTGCATGTTCGAATCACATCAGGGTCACCGAAAAAACAGAAGACTGTTCAGCTAACCTCCTCTGGCAGCTCTAGAGAAGCCCTCCCCATGCTTCTGGAAGCTCACCTTTTATTGGTCCCCCAGTTCTGCTCATACACAGTTGGGACCAGCCCTGATTTGGCACAGGTGGGCTTAACAGGAGCTCATCCCTTCCTCCTCATGATTGGCAACACCTGGTTGTCTTTACCTGATTGCCTCTGCAATTCCTGACAGACAGATGCTTATTTTTAAACAGCTTCCAACAAAGCGGACTTTACAGTCACAGCAAGCAGCATCCCCCCCATGGTATTTCATTGCCCTTATAACTACTGATTTTTTTGTAATTCCTAATCCAAATGTCTTGTTGCAAATTAAGCTAATGCTTAACTTTGTACCTGCACTGGACATAGACAACAGTTGAATCAGCTTCACGACAACTGAAAACATACTCATCAGACTGCTCTATTTTCCGTTCCCTCAGATTTATCTGTTGCAGAAAATCCTTTCCCAGACCACAGTGTTTTGAAGTCCAGCAGGTGTTCTTGCCAAGGTGTAAGAAGAGTACTCCAAGAGTTGCCTTAGATCCAGTTAGTCTATCTCAGTGCTAATGCTCCAGACTCCACTAACCTCTTCTCTAGCAGCTCTAGAATGAGCTCCCAGTGGGTTTGGAAACTCACCTTTTATTGGTCCCCAGTTCTGCTCATGTGCAGTGGGGGCCAGCCCTAACTGGGCACAAGTGGGCTTAACAGGAGCTCATGCCTTCCTCCTCCTAACTGGCAACACCTGATTGTCTTTACTTGGTTGCCTCTGCATTTATCTTTCTTTTTTTCAGTCTAAATTCCTTGTGCCTTTCCTGGGAGCTCAGGCTTTCTGAACTGCCTGTTATCCCCATTGCTTTTCTGTCAGCTCTCTCTAGTTTTTTTTTTCCTTTAAAAGCATGGTACCCAAAACGGGAGTCTCTATTGCAGTGTGGAAGAAAAATCCAGATGCCAACAGACCCCAGAAATCATCTTCCTTGCCTGATATATGGCCCTATAATTAACACTTCCCAGAACATCATTTGTGTTTTTTGCAATCCTGCCATGTAACTACTCAGTTTGTGACCAAAGAAGACCCCAGGTTCTTCTTTGCAGAAAAGCCTACAGCAAGCCCTGTGGAAACGTCTTGAGCTGACCATGAGGGACAGACAAGGGGAGCTCGGTGGTGTTATGAGAGCTGCGAGGGAAGAGAGCCCCAGGGCCTGCATGCACTGGCCACAACCAGACACAGGTCAAGTAAAGCACTATTGATGAGTTTGCACAGAGACATGGATCCAATCAGTTTCACACAAAGGCTTCCTCCTGGCACTGGTTTTATGAGTAGATCCTTGTGTTCATTGATCATTGAATACAACAAAAACTGACTGAAACAAATGTAAATAGAGTCCACGGGCAGAGGGCAGTGGGGAGCAGAGATGTCAAGCACACGCAGGCCAGTTTACAAACCTACAGGGCATGGGTCTCAAGGCTGTCATTACCTTTGCCCTCAGTTTGCTGAGTAAAGAACAGAGAAGGGAGTTCACACCACTAATGATGATGTGCATTTCTTCAGGTGTCTTCTAGCCTTTCTTCTGCCTCCAGCTGAGTAAAGGGTTCATCCCATCTAACTGATCTAAAATTGGCATTCTGTCTAAAGCCCCCTTTGATCCTCTCTGCAGTCTGGGAAAGGGAGAACTGCCTTCTGGTCTCTGAATTCACCCCATCTCAAAACAAATATCTTAAAGACAAGGCATGAATCACTTCCTGAACGTGCTGCCTCTCTCTTTGTTGACCAGCAAAGGAGTGGCCAAGATAGCTCTAGGCCAGGTGTCCAATTCCTTGGCATCCATGGAAAGGCAATCACAATTATTTTCTTAATAATTTTCTTAATAATCAGGCTCTCTAGTCCAGATAATTATTTTTCCAGGGAATCACTTATAATCTCTTCCATGCATAGCTAAATTCAATACATGGATGTATGTATGAGAATCCATAAAGTTTAGTTTAAATGCTGAATATCCTCTCTGTTCTCTGTCTTCCACACATCTCTGCCTCTAGCTCCAGTTATCTATAGCAGATTGTCTTTTCCCAGCCATTCCTGGCAATACCTCAATAACCACCAGCTGGGCCACATTCATGGCATCACAAGAACAAGACAAAGCTATCAGTTAAAAATTGTATCTCCTTTCCCTGGCTTTCATACAGCCTAGCATAAAGTGACAAAGGCATGCAATTTTTTTTTTGCCTGACCACATTTCCAATAGCACGTAGAAGGAACTGTAACTTGCTATTGCAGCAATTTTTCCCTTTCACACTTGGCTAACCACACTGTACATGTCACACAGATCTTTTCACTCAGCTGATGCAAGTAATGGTCCCGAGGTACCAGAAATCAGAGACTGCACTGTCTCAGCTTTGTTAGAAGCCATAGTGTGCTGAAACTATACAAGCTTTACTGAACTTACTAAATGATCTCGTAGCAAATTCATGAAATGGAAACTGTTGACAGAAAAGCTTTGCTGGTAGATTTTTGCAAAGATGCACACATAATTATGCAGTGAGTATCTATGTAATTTTGGTTCTGTTTCCACAGAAGTTAATACATGAACTGAGAGGCTGATTTCCTAGAAACACGGATAATTCAGCAGCTAAATTTGGGATGCAGAGAGCTGCTGTTATGGTTAGGTCAGAAGCTGACACTAATCTTGAACGGGAGTAGAAAATAATTTTCTCCATCCAAGCTGTGCTTGAAGATTTATTTAACATCATACTTATTTCCATGAAAAGTACTGTATATGTGCCATGAGTGTGGACACAGACACCCATTTCTGACACTGAACTGATCTATTAGTTCCAGTGTAACACTATGGGATGGACAAGGGATTGCAAATCACAAGCATGGAAAGTCTTTTCTGTATCCTGGTCTGTTTGTATTTTGTAACTGGAAAAATGTAATTGTGTGAAATTAATTCGGTGATGGTTCAGAGCACCGCTAGCTTTGTAGTGATGTTTGGTGCTCAGTGGTCTAGAGTTGGTCTACATTTTCAAACACTAGATGGTGCCAAGTGTCCACACATAAAGAAAAACTGTCTAAACGAAACAAAAATGTTCCATTTAGTAGCAATACTGACGTAGTTTGGTCTCTGTGTTGTTCTGTGAATTAATTAAAAATCTGCTGTTTAAAATGTCTCATTATCTAGGAGGTGACAGAAAAATATTCTGTACAAGATGATAGTAAACCAAATAAACTTACAGGTAATTTAGTGCTGGAGTCTACAGGGCGGACAGCAATTAAGAAATGAAGTTTCAGTACAGGAATGTTACCAGCATGGGCAGGTCTGGATTCATCTAGTCCAAAAACCTTTTTTTACAGTGGTACAAAGTTGCTTCAAAGAAATCTATGAAAGCCCTGTGGCAAGCAGATAGTCAGTCCTACCCCCATTCTTAGCCTGCTGCCTAACACAGATCGGCTTAAGCACTAGCATGTGAAGCCAAACTTTGCAAAAAGGTGCTTCTAATTAAAAAATGGGTTGTTCTTGCTAGATATAAAAAAGCTAATTGACCTATTTTATAACTTAACTATGGACAGTCATTGATAGATTAAAAAATGCAAATGGCTGCAAACTATCTCTATGCCTACATAAAGATAAGAATATTTTAACTTTTTCTAGATTTATTGCTTTGTTGAATAGATAATCTCATATTTTCTCATCTGATAGTCTTACTGGTCTCACTATATGACCAAAGTCTAGGAAATTACTGTAACTTTCCATCAGAAATACGTTAAATCCACTGCTTTGCAGCAGGAAAAAAAAATCTGTAGCCATACTGCAAGCTTCATACTTCCCTGAGGCAGTTTGTATGACACTATTAACTGTGAGATAATGGTATTAATAGTTTGCAGGGAGGCTGTTATTAAATACTATCAAGAAAGGAGAGAAAGTGAAGGAATATTTGAGACCTCATTAGGATTTCTATTCTGATACTCTATTGTTTCAAGTTACTGCTGTTCTCTTTTCCCAGTCCAGATTTTCATGTTTGCACACCTTCAGAGTTCTGTGGGAAGAGGAATTTCTCTCTGCCAAGCATGTGTAGTTACCTGAGCCACAGGGGGAGGGCTCAGCTCATGTAGTTATTTGTCAGCACAGATGCTAGATCCTGGTCCTGCAGTTGGATTATGACAAGGAACCTCTCATTTGTGTCAGTGTAGCTGGATAGAGAGTATTTTATCAGTGGAAAAGTTCCATTTCTTAAATTATTTCATTGCCTTGGACAGACAAACACACTGAAGGAAAAACAATAGTCTACCTATGCCTAACTGGTGTTAAATGATGTTTAAACACAACAAAGATTACAGGAGTTGTGAAGAATGAAGACAGATCAATAATATTGAGTAATCTGGGTAGCATGGTCAACTGGACACAATCAAAAGAAATAATCAGACATAAAGGTATAGGATGGAAGCATGCAGATCATACTCAGACAACAGGTGAAAGCTGGAAGATCTGTCCAGTAAAGATGTGACATTGGAAAGGATTTGGCATGAGTAAGGCAGATTGTCTGCTCAGCATTAAGCTTCTGATCTGATTCTGTAGCCAAGAGCACTAATGCAATCCATAAACGTAATTATAAATCAAAATGAAGGGGCTTATTTGACATTTATGTGATTGATCTCCCCTAAATTCAGCACTGAGACACTGAGAAGGTTTAGAGAAGACTCACAATTGCCATCAAAGATTGGAAAACATCGTGTAGTGAAATACTTCAGGAATTTGTTTTGCTTATGAAACAAACGTAAATTCATAACCTCCTGTACAAGTTCCTCTGCAGATTATCATTAATTCACATGCCACTGGGTGCACTGTGTCACTCTTACAGTTCCTGGGTAGATCAGGTTCCTGGGGGGGGGTCATTTACATCCTCATTTTTACTGTTTAATTTTGCAAAGTTAGGTTAAATATTCTTAAAGAGAGAGATGAATTTTGTGCTACAGACTACATCAACATTTTTCAACCTATAGCACAGAACTATTATAAATCATTAAAATGGTTATGTGTGTCAGAACTGTGTTTCCTAACTTTCATTCCAACTTAAAATTAAACTTGTTATGTGGTACAGATCATGCCAGAATTTTCACCTCCAGAAGTTTAAGTTTTACTCACGTGTTCAACCAGGAAAATCTGATTATGTACCTAGCAATACGTGTTAAGCTCAGGGTAAGAAATAAAGAGATCCTGAGTCAGATCACACCTTATTTACCAGTTATAGCCATTAAAATGTTCTATAAGTTTTCCATATCTGAATTTTTCATTTGAAAAAGGACCAAAAAAATCTTAGTAATTCCATGCTTCACAGTGAAGTTATCAGGTCTAATCTATTAAATTGTATGGTGTGATGAGACCCTCAGCTAGAAGATGTTAGGAACAAGTAAGATTTATTTGAAACTACAGAAAATTATCTGAACAGAAAACAGATTTGGTTAAATTAATAGGAGGAAAAAGTATTCTGTTTCATTCCATTATGATGAATGGCATTTTGCCTGGAATATGAGTCACAGAGAACATTATATTTTGAGTGTAAGACATGGCTAGGCAGGAAGGAAAAAGAGAATAGTAATCTGGAGGATAAATTGCAGGAAGAACTAAGTAGGAATACACTCTAGTGATAGCAACACTACATGAAGAACTACTTTAAGACTAAGAACTAAATTGTATCTTATCAGTTTGAAAGGAATTCAAGTTAAAAGGCTCAAGGATTCTGATGAAGGGATGAATCAGATCTCAAAGTCTGACACACACTGCGTGTATCTAAGCATTCTCAGTCTGGAAGACCTGGTTCTGGAAAGAATTTTCAGTAGAGGTTGGATGAATCACGGTCTGAGCTCTCATGAGTCATTGAAAAACCTTCATTAACAATTGTAGGCACAAATGAACACAATACTAAATGAAAGCCCCAGCTCTCCCACGTAACAATGAAGGATTAGCAGAAACAGCCTGGTCCAAAACATAACTTTGAGGAAAGTGAAATGTGGGAAAAGCCAGAGACTCAAATTTGAAACATTATTCACTTCTTCTCCAAGGTGGAGGGGGATAATATCATCAGGCTTTCATATGGCAAACTGTGGGGTAACACACCAGGGTTGGTGGGATGGTGGACTATAAGGGCCCTCAGCCTGTTGCCCTGAAGCATGCTATGGACACAGCAGGACAGTCAAAGCCTCATAGAGATGAGCTAGGGGCTCCTGAGGTAATAGCAGTCAACAAGGAACATCAGGGAAACACCTTAAGAGAAGTAAGGAGTGTTTCTCTGGAAAGGTGACATGGTCAACTGCCCAGCTGAAGTGCCTCTACATGAACTCATGCAGTATGGGCACCAAACAGGAAGAGTTGGAACCTACTGTGCTACTGGGAGGCTACCACAGAGTGGCCATTGCTCAGACCTGGTGGGATGAATCCTGTAGTGTGGCTATTGATGGATATGAGCTGTACTTCCCCAAAGAATATCCATGAGCAAGTTGAAAGCTTATGGATAGGAATTAGAGACAAAGGCAAGGATTTGATTAGAGATCAAGGTTCCCACAAGGGTTCCTTGTCATCAGAGTCTACAACAGGACCAGTAGGAACCTACTGATGAAGAATTCCTTCTTCAGCTACAGGAGACATCACACTCACAGGTTCTCATCTTGCTGGGGAACTTCAACCACACTGACATTTGCTGGAAGAGTAACACAGGAAGCTGCAGGCAATCTAGGAGGCTCCTGGACTGCCTCAAACAATAATTTCCTCAGACAATAAATAGACACTGCTACCCAATACTGGTGACCAATCCAGGCAAGCTCATTGAGATCTCAAGATCTCACATGCACTGGTGGAATTCACAGTACTAAGAATCATGAATCTGTCAAGTAGCATAGTCAGGACCCTGAATTTCAGAATAGCCAACTTCCAGCTCTTCAAGGAGTTAGTCAACAGGACACCCTGGGAAATGGTCTTCAGGGACAAGGGAGCAAAACACAGCTACCAGATCTTTAAGGGCACTGTCCATAGAATGCAAGAGATCACAATCCCCAGGTGTAAGAAATCTAGCAAGGAAGGGAAGAAACAAGCATGGCTGAGCTGTGACATGCTGGCCAAACTAAAAGGCAAGAGGGAATTGCACAAGCAGTTCATGCATGGAAAGGTATCCTGGGAAGAGTATAGAGATGCTGCCCAGTTGTGCAGGGATGAGGTCAGGGATAGGACCAGGGCACAGTTGGAGCTGAACTTGGCAAGGGATGTCAAGAATAACAAGGAGGGGATCTACAGGTACACCAATGAAAAAAGGAAGGTTAAAGAAAATATATCCCCCCTGAAGGGAAAGTCTAGGGAGCTAGTACTGCACTTAGCTCCAGAGCCCTCAACACAGAAAGGACATGGACCTGATGAAGTGGGTCCAGAGGAGGGCCACAAAAATGATCAGGGAGCTGGAATACCTCTCCTACAAAGACAGGCTGAGGGAGCTGGGGTTATTCAGCCTGGAGAAGAGAAAGCTCTGGGGAGATATAATAATGACCTTCCAGTATCTGAAGGGAGCATACAGGAAGTCTGGAGAGGGGCTGTTTGCAAGGGCCTGGAGTGATAGGACAAGGGGCTTTAAATTAGAGAAGAGTAGATTTAGATTGGATATTAGGAAAAAGTTCTTGACTATGAGGGTAGGGGAAAAATGGAAGAGGTTCCCCAGGAGGCCTCATCCCTTGAGATATTAAAGGTGAGGATTGAGAAGGCTCTGAGCAACCTGATCTAGTTGAGGGTGTCCCTGCTTACTGCAGGGGGATTGGACCTTTTGAGGTCCCTTCCAACCCAAATCATTCTATTATTCTATAGTTTGTAATGCTATTTACAACTTCTCTGGTCACATGTAAACATTTTATTGGTACTTACACATTTTGGCAAAATGACAGTAGCAATGCTGGCACCTATTCCTTCCCCTCCACCAAGTAGTATCTCAGCTTGTGGTGGCAGCAGTTTTCATTTGCTCTTTTTTTGTGGACTAGGGTCAAACAGACCTCATCTGTACTGGAATCATCGGGTATTGCTCTAATCATCACCAACAACTCTGTTCAAAAGTATAGACATCAGAAATACAAAATCATGTCAAGACTGGAACGGGGAAAGTGGTGGGCATGTCTGTGTGACAGCAGGACAAAGCAGACAAACTGCCTGTGAACAATTACTACACTTTATCTGTACTGCTTGCCAAATGGAGGCCTATGCAGTGTCATTAACAGAATCCAGTCTTAATAAATGTCATTAATGCAGAGTATTTGCAGGCCCTGGTTTGACACATCTGTTACTGACATTACACAAGTCCTGCTTTGGGTAATTTTAGATTGTACTGTCACAGACTACAGCCAGAGCTGCAGATATTACTTCCACAGGACTTTTGGAAAAATATTTTTTGCAGCAATAACCTGGTGAAAAGATGCACCTAATAATTTTTACACATTATATAGACTAAAAATGTTTTCTAATTCAAGTTTGATTTGTGCTATATTTAAATCTACCCACTTATGCTTTTAGTAACAAAGGAATCCCCTCCTGCGCTGCAATGCATTCTGCCAAGATTTTTTGTATGGACATGCACATATCCTCTGAATTTTTGCTTGGCAATATGTGAAGTGTATGATGCAGGACCTCTCTTGAGGCTACCAGTTTTAGTTAAGATTCCATTCAGATTTCAAATTTATGGATAGGCTTTGATTTATCTGGCTTGATTAAATGCCCTATGAAGTTAACGGAAAGTTCCTATTGACCTGAAAGGAAGTTGATTGAGGCCTTTTCAAGCACCTGATTTGATCTGACATTAAAATTCTTTTCTTCCATCAGTGCTTTAGCGACTGTCACAAAGTACCGGACTGTTTTTTAATCCAGAGATCTGGAGCTAAAAAAAAAAAAAAAAAAAAAAGAAAGAAAAAGCATCAAGTGAGAGTCTGCCCCAGCTCTCAATGAAATCAGAAGAAGCTGTTTCATTTACTGCAGTGGAAGCTGAGCTAGAGCTGAATAACAGAATTACATTTATTCCAGGATTTATTCCAGAAAGTGAAAACCTAATGTAAAACCAGATGTTTTTTGCCCTTACTGGGCTTTTATTGAGTTGGAGAGAAGGTAGGATCCCAGTGCTGTTCACAATTGCATAAAAATCATGAAATGCAATCCATTGATTTAGTTTTTCAGAGTCCTGCAAAACTCTCAGCATTCATCATAAAAAAGAAAAAGAAAAAACATCTAAAACTCCTAAAACATCTAAGTACCTTATTAGTTCTGCATACTTATTTATCTTATCCTACTCTGTTGTTCACAAGAAAATTGCGTGCTGTTTTCACAGGAACAAACTTGTGGCATCAGCTGTAAATTTCCAGGGCATTCTGAACCATAAGGGCCATGTAGATTCTCCAGTTCTTCTGCGAAATCAGGGAACCATGGATGAAATTTCCAGTAACTTCTTGTGTGTTACTTACTATTCTTTACCTAACACTTAAGTCTGCAAGTCATAGTATGTAACCGGGCGAACCTTTCTTGGGGTGCAGCGCCCCGATGCCAGTGAGGTGTTCTCACCAAGATGCACAGCCAGTGCTCCGATTTTTCTGCCTTCAGACTCGGCTAGCCCTGTTTGGTGCTTCTGCTCCAGACTCAGCTAACCTCCTCCTCTGGCTGCTCAAGAGTGAACCCCACATGTGTTGGGAATCTCACCTTTTCTTGGTCGCCCAATCCTGCTCATGCGCAGCTGAGGCAAACCCTAATGAGGTGGGGGCGGGGGCTTAACACAACCTCACGCCTCCCACCTCGTAATTAGCACCCGAGTGCCTCAAACATGGGGTTGTCTACGCATGCTCAGGCCATTCCTCTACACATTCCGCTACATAATACAGTATTTTAGGTTCAACTTTTCTGGCAAATCTTGATATAACACTTGTAGGAAGAGAAACTGCTGCTTATGGCATCTAGTCTGTTTTGTGATTACAGGATTTGTGTTAATATTTCCAACTCTGTTCAGAAGAGTTAACAGTCAACGGATGAGAAATCTGTGCCTGCTGCCCACTGCCAGCTGATTTCACTGGCTTACAACTGATACATACATGAAGTGGATGGCAGTACTATTTAAATATCCATCCATGCTTTACTTTCATTTTCCAATCATAGAATCATAGAATCATAGAATTACCCGGGGTTGGAAGGGACTTCAGAGATCATCAAGTCCAACCCTTGACCCATCGCTGCGGTTGCTAGACTATGGCACTGAGTGCCACATCCAGTCTCTTTTTAAGTATCTCCAGGGACGGAGAATCCACCACCTCACCGGGCAGCCCATTCCAATCATCTCTCTCTACCACCTATGGTCTAAAAGATGTCTGGTTTTATATCTCAAACTAGGCAGGGAATGAAGAATGTGAGCTAAATTTGCAGAGGGCATAAAATTCTGTTTGAATGTTCCACCGAAACTCCAAGAGCTTTATTTCATTCTGCAGTGGGTGCTGGAATTTCAGCCACTGTCCATGCACAAAGCCATCTCCTGAGCCAGCTACAGGGGGCTTCTCACACTGGGGGTTTCCAGCCTGCAGAAGCCATGCCAGGGGAAGACATTAAAGATGCAAATTTAAAATGGGATGATTCACAGTCTGGAAATAGACACAACTCTTCACAACTCTGAGCAACCAGAAAATGTAAACAAATAAAGATAAATAGACATCTTGCATATCTCACTTAGATAACCATGCTAGGTATATTTACCTTATCTCTTCACGTGTGTTACTTGTCAGGATATTAGCTTTTGCAATCTGCAGCATTAATTCTTGACTACTCTCTAGATTATTGTTTAGACAGATGTACTATAGAGGACATCATTGTTTCAGACACTGCACAAACACAATGGTGATATACCCTGACTCGAAGAATTTTCTGTCTTAAAGATGTACTAGAACACTGAGTTATTGAAATGTCTCCAGAGCCCAGAAAGGACTTCAGGAGGTAGTATAGTCCAACTCCATGAATTAAAGCCAGCTAATGTGTGTTTACACCAAACACTAAGGTATTTGTCCATTTTCTTGAAAAGCTGCAATGAAGGCAATTTTACAGCATCCCTATACAACCTAATTTAACAGTTTGTATAATCAAAGAATTAGAATAAACCAGCCGAATTTGCAGCAAGGAAGATACAGGTTTAAAATATGAAATATGTTCCTGTTGTAAGAATGAATAATAGCTGAGCACTACAATTTCATAACATCCATTCATGCTTTGGAAAATGGTTAAAACCTCTACCTGTAATCTTCTCTTTCTTAAGTGAACAAACTAATTCCTTAAGCTTGGCTTTAAGTTGGGTTTTCTAAAATCTGCCATCAGAACAAAGTTTTCCAAACTAGTCTTTAAAAGGATCAAGTAGAGCAGAATAATTACTTCCCTCATCTGAAACATGACAGTCCATTCATCCTAGAATGGAACTATTTAGTTGACTCATCTGTAAAATATTGTAAAATACTTCTGTTCCCACATACTTTTCTTCTGTACTTCTATGCAGGTGGTTATTTTCTACACATATATCTACAGTTTCTCCCTTCCTTGCTAGCCTAGTTATCCTCTTAAAGAAGAAAATTAGAGTTGTTTGTCTAATGACAGTTTGGGGCAGGGGGAGGTTGTGGGTGGACACTTACCAGTTCCTTATCTCAATACTCACATACCCGGACTTTGGTGTTTTATGCTAAAACTCTCCAGGGCATGAAGTTAGGCTGGCAAGTCTATAATTTCTGACTTCTCTTTGGAGCTGAATGCCTACCATTTGTCTTTTACAGACCTTGTAGTTATCTATGACATGATTGCCAATGATTCATACATTAATTTCAGCTAATTGCTTGAGTAAAAGGAAAATCAATAATGTCATACTTCAGGTAAATGGCAAAATCAAGAGAGGAATTGCAGATTACCTACTGTTTGAGCCAGAACAGCCACTGCTATACATAAAGATATTGTCTCAAAATAATGAACAGATTTTATCTTGTTCTGATTTGGCCAGTACAGAGCCTCATAGGTTTCCTCTGCCTACTAAATGGAGCAAGCCTACCTTGTGCTTACTGCTGTGTGCACAGTTCATGCTGGTACTGGGAGCCCCACATCAGTTTTGCTGGCTGTTACAATTTTCTTTGCAAGGAACATTTTTCAAGCACAAAACAAGATTGATTTCATAACAGCATGGGTTAAAATGTGAACGTGTCATTAGGGAAAGCCTGGATGGTTGGGAGTGGCAAGATACATGAACCAAGACTCAGGAAAATAGGCTGTTTAGCACCGCTCAAAGGCAGCCTTGGCTGGATGTAGGATGCAGGAAGGGGAAGGACTGGCCCAGGGAAGCATGGGGTCTGTTGGAGCCAGGCACTGTGCCACTGAACTGAGGGGAAGGTGGCTGTGCCATGTCACACTGAGCCATGATGTGCTGGGCCAAAATGGCCTGGCTCATGCCATACTGGGCTGTGCCATGCCATGCTGTGCTGGCATGTCCCATAGCAGGACAGGCCATCCCCAGCATGACAGGTAGTGCTATACTGGCCCATGCTGGGCTATGCTGGGATGACAACGCCCACAATCATTAGCAGGCTGAGGAATGACAGGGGTAGGCAGGGATGCCCCAGGAATGGTGAGCTATGCTTAAGGCAAAAGCATCTGTGTGGCAGTGTGACCCTTTCTCAGCTGCAGGCAATCACATCGAGCTGGCACCACACACCTTTTTACACTCCACTGTTTTTTGCTCTCCCTGTGATAAAGGTGTATTCCTCCCCTAGATGTTCCTCTTCCTAATTTCTCCATCCTAAACAGTATTAAAAGAAAGTGTTATCTGTAATGGGAAATTAGTTACTGAGATCAAGGGTGTTGGGATATTTCTAGCTCAAATTGTTACAAATAAATAAAGCCAGATTTAACTGACCTTGAAAAGGTCCCTTCCAACCCAATGCATTCTATCATTCACTCAGTAAGGTCTGCACCTTCAGATGGAAATTTTTAAGAGAATTGTGTAAAGACAGCCTTTCCCCCAGAAAGATAATTTTCAATACTGGTCACCTAGGAGAAAGCTGTGATAATAGGATTCATTTCTACCTGCTTCCTTGTTACTCAAGTTGCTGTAAACAGAAATCTTTTGCCCTGTCAGAAGGTCCTAAACCTAAGGACACCCTGTTCTAGCAGGGCTGCAGAGGACGGCTCTCAGTCTCTTCTTGTGTTGGTTTTAATGTCAGATACAAAAAGTGAGCCATCTGGGGCTGCTGATGCAATCCTCTTGGGGATGCTCTAGGACTCAGCAAGACATAAAGACCACCTATATACTCATCCTGAGATGGGGCAGGAAGGCCCCTGGCCAGCAATTGCCATTTCCTAGCTATGAACCTCTTCAGAACCTTCTCCACCAGTTGTCTCCTGTAGGGAGTGAAATATGCTTTACAGACCTGGCCTCTAAGATTTTAGCACATGCCTGCCAAGGCCAGACAAAACAGCCATTCCTTTTAAAAAGGATGCATCCAGAGGCTGTCTGGTTTCCTCTTTTCTGAGCAGCACCATATTCCTATGTCTTGAGACATTATGTTTACTTAATGAGATACCCTCTTGCTATAATGCCCTGTTTTAAGTCATGGGTCTGCCACATCAGATGCATAAAGAATCTTTTTAACTGAAAAAAATTGCTCTCTTTTTTAAAAAGGTCCTGCATCTAAAACTGCTTCAGGTTTTTATTTCCTTTTCTTCATTTATCTCCATGGATCATAAACAATCACAACTCTGCTCCCACAGATTACATTCTGTGCTTTAAAATCTCCATTTTCCTTTAGAAATCCATTTCAGACATTAGCCCTACCATTGCTATTGTTGGGTTTTTAAAAAAATTCTGGATATTCACATAGTAGTAGGTTAGAAAGTCCTCCTATTATTTCTTTTGTTGAAAGCACATCAAGTGTAAGCTTTAGTAGGAGTCTTTTATGAGTCAGTATTTAAAGACCAACTGAAAAAGCTATCTCCAAATAGAAAAATCAGCAAGCAGTTACTAACATATTTGTCACTAATGAAACCAAACAGGAACAAACACAAGCATACACAGTTCTGTTTATCCTCCATTCAGAGAATCTGTTACAGAGCCATCTTTTAAGAAGCTTCTCCTTCAATTATGTATGATAATTTGATACTAAAAACAAAGGCCAGCTCTTGAAAGTGTTTACATGTATCATAGAATCATAGAATCAGCTGGGTTGGAAGGGACCTCAGAGATCATCAAGTCCAACCCTTGATCCACTACCGCTGCGGTTACCAGACCATGGCACTGAGTGCCACATCCAGTCTCTTTTTAAATGTCTCCAGGGATGGAGAATCCACCACCTCACCGGGCAGTCCATTCCATTGCCTGATCACCCTCTCCATAAAGAAATTCTTTCTAATATCTAACCTAAATCTCCCCTGGCACAACTTAAGACTGTGTCCTCTTGTCTTGTTGAAAGTTGTCTGGGAAAAGAGACCAACCCCCACCTGGCTATACCCTCCTTTCAGGTAGTTATAGAGTGATGAGGTCTCCCCTGAGCCTCCTCTTCTCCAGGCTGAACAGCCCCAGCTCCCTCAGCCTCTCCTCATAGGATCTGTGCTCGAGTCCCTTCACCAGCCTAGTTGCCCTCCTTTGGACCTGCTCCAGGACCACAATATCCTTCCTATGTATTATCTCTGCTCACATGGAATTTGCCTGGGCTAATATGTTTAAATCAATGCTGGTGCCAAGGTGTTCACTGAGCCAGGTCAGAAAGTACTGCCAGATAGTGCTCCTGAGACCAAAACATATCTAGGTGCAGTTTTAAAAAATGAACCCTTAATGTGTACTGAGAAGAGATATTTCCAGAGCTCCTCTGCAGTCTGTGCTTCCCCTTTCTTTTGCTAAGGTCATCTGGCATTTACCTCTTATTTTCCCCTGGCAAGCTGTTCAGTTCTTTGGTCAGTTTAAGGCTATGATAATACTGTAGCATTGCTAATAACTGCTAAAGGCATTTTTAGGCAGTTCTGCAGTGAAGACTTAAGGGAAGAACTAGAATGAAGAAAATGGACAATAAGATGCAGGGAAGAAGTGCTTACAAAAGAGAGGTACATCATGGAAAATGAAAACTGCTTTAGTTAAAAAACTTCCAATAAATTGCATGTTCCTCTGCTCAGTCTTTCTACTACTGGAATTCAAATGAATGCTCACTCTTTTTTATCACTGCTTTTTAGGCATCAGTCTTTATTTGTGAAAATGAAAATAAGGATTCATCCAGTGCTTTTGCTGTGACTTTCATTCAGGGATCACGGCTTCTGCATCTGATTTTCATTTTGCTCTCATTGTAATTGAACTGTTTGGGAAAAGGTTCCTCTATTGTGGCACTGTGCATGAGAGAACTATTTTCTCATCCCCTCACCTCATCACACTCACTACTTGTCAATTCTGGTTTGATTCTAGTTTGACTTTTCAGACTCTATTTGTCGTGGGTTTGTTTTGTTGTGTTATTTTTTAGGTTTTGGCTTGTTGATTAGTTTATTTTTTTATAACAAATCTATGTCATTTGTCAAAATATTGAAAAATTACCTTATGAGTATTTTAAGACTTCACATTTAAAATGATGAAGTCCTTGTGCCTTGAATTGCAATCAGTAAAACAAACAGTTAAGCAAATTAAGTCCAATCCTAAAAATTTATCAGATTTTGACTGGGACTGATACTGTTCAGAACCCAAATTCATCAAAATCTCAGCGATACTCAGATATAGATGAACAGTTAAAGACTGGAAATATACCCAAGTGAAAGGGTTGGAACCCAGAACATAATCCTCACTGTCCTGAATGGATGAAAAGAGGAAAGGACAGGTCTGGATGCAAACCTCCACTTCCTCTTAGACTTACTGAGTCTTTAGAGTAAACGCATAGGTTAACTGCAGGATTCTTTGTTTAAATAATTTTCAAGGGCTGGAATGTACACCTGCATTTCCCAGTCAGCAAAATTATTTTGGCTCTTAGGGCTGTATGGCTCATTTGTTCCATTACAACTGTAAATCCCTTTGGAACAGAGTTTTCTCCTCTAAGTCAGATAGTTCTTTTCCAGTAAAAGCTCATCTCTGCCCTTCTGAGTACACTTAGTGAAGCTGTCTTGATGAAGGTCATGATGAGGTAATGACCATCAGTGACATTGAGAGGTTCTCCCTTTATAAGCACCACTTACTATCCTTCTTTTCTAAGTTAGTTGTTCTCCAGCTGTTTTATGGAAAAGATCTGTTTTGCAGTTTTGGGTGTTGTGTTCAATAAAAGGATATAAAATGGGAGACAAAAGTAAAGAGAATAAAGGAGGAATGCCCAGAGAATAGCAAACACTTATCCTTAATGGGATATGTAAAACAGCTTGTTAAGAAGGTAGTCTGAGGAGAAAGAAATGTGAAAGTAATTTTATCTGTGGTATAAAGAAGTCCAGAGCTAGTCACTAGAGATATCCATCAAAACTGATAGGAGTTCCTTTTATTTCTGTAGCTAGGTAGCTGAAAGCTTCTCCTTTAGGCATTCATAATTTCCACTGAAGTTAATGACTATTGCAGGATTATTGCTCATGTAAATACCATGCAAGCTACACCAAAGAAACATCTCTACCCAAAATCAGACAAACTTAAGTCCCAATTTTACATTCTCTGGCTTAATCTTGATAACCTTTCACAACTGAAATTCCCACTGCATTTATTTGCAAGAATGACATTTAACTAAACAAGGTGATTTTTTTTCTCTCCAGTAGAATTTCCTTTTTTTTTTTTTTTTCCTCCTCAACCATACACTCCATCTATATACACTCTATCTTAGCCACTTTAGCTAAAGCTTTCACTGTTTTGGCTCCAGTGCTTGCTCCATGAAGATCCTTCGGAGCTTGAATCATTTGGAATGTGCAAAAATACACCTTCTTACTTTCCTCCTTACCAAAAATCCTGCTGTCATCCAGACCTGCATAAATTGTGCCTCAAAGGGGACTGATTAATACTTGGAATCACTGTTTTAGTTACAATTTAATTTGGCAAATGAAAATTCCAAACTTGAATAATTAATAATTTTCAATTACCATGTTTTGTTGCTTCCCAAAAAAAGTTGGATTCTCATTGATTAACCATTTAGTGATCATTTGCAGCCTCTAGGCATATAGCCTCTACACTGAGCCTTCTTTCTGCTAGTCAGTAAGACACATTCTCTACATACACAAGCACTTATCTAAAATTACATATATTTATTCAGATTTCTAATTTTTATGTTATATGATGCTAGAAAAAGGGAGTTGCTGCTTCTTAGAGTTGATTTCTTTTTGATTCTTGATTAGTATTAAGCTACATTTAGATGCCAATTGGTATTCAAATACGATAAAAACATTTAGAATATTAAAGTAGTGTTTTATTAGCTGAATAAAATCAGGTTAAATTTCTAGCTATCAAAATAAAAAGGCTTGTCAAAACAAAATTTCCATTTAAATGTCACCTTATCTTCATAAACTGAATGATTATTCTGGGGCATTCCATCCTTCACAATGTTAAAGGTAATTTTATTTTAAAATTGGAGGAAAGTGAATTTCTCAGCCTCAGCATCTCAACCATAACGCACATCCACATGTGCACTGTTTACCTCAATAACTACCATACTTTGTATGTCTGAACATACAGAACAACCTCATAAACAACCTTTACAGAATTTTAGTTGCAGTTTTGTGTTTCCTGTTGGTATTAATAGGAAAACAGGAAGCCTGGAGACCACAACTCAAGAGCTCCGAGTTTACATTATCTGATTGGCACCTATATTACTCTATCCATGAGCAACCCCATAGACTGGGCACAGAAATTCTCTTCAATCCAAAGATCTCACCTTTCCTTCTATGATCACTCTTAACAGCCATTCAGCACTCCCACCCTTTGTATTTTGCAGGTGTGTATCAACTACTTTTGAAGAACGTGGCTACACTACAGGAGCTTGCAAAGAAACTGGATGCATACAGACAACCAAATCTGCACAACACTAAAGGTGCAAGAGGCAAATCTCACTTTGAGAACTGAGACTGTGTGGTGGTGAACTACTTGAAGGGAGAGATTCACTGCTAGGCCTGAAATAGTGCAGCAGTGCTGTGCCTCCCTTCAGCCATGAAATAACTGGCAGAGAGATCTGCCCATGTCTCACAGCCTGAAGAAATGGAAAGACATCCAGGGAGCAGCTGCAAGGTACAGGTGAAACTCCATCTCCATCCCAAGTCATGGGATTACCTTCCCCTTCTCCTAGGAGGCAAGGGGCTTTTACAGACTGTGGGGTTTTTCCACTCAGGCAGACATGTACTGAACAAGCCACATTCAGGAATGTGTTGATGAACTGACCTTGCAGGGAAGAATAACATCAGAACAGGCTTTGCAGAAAAACAAGGTAACAGACCAATGGCAATAACAACCAATTTTCAAATCAGAATGGCCCTCTGATGGGCATGGGCAATAGCCTTTAGCCAATTAGTTTATAAGTTAAGAACAGGTTTGAACCATGTTAACCAATAATGTAACGCCATGTTTGTAACACTGATGAGAGAAAAGTATATATTCTGCACTAACAGGCTTAATAAATGAGACTTTGCTATAATCACATTGGTTATGCTGGCAATTCCTCCAAGCCTCTCCGCGACAATAGACAACAGGAACAGTGCCAATGACATTTGCTTAAACCAGTAACAAAGATTATGACAGTGATCACAGTATATTATTTATTATGAAATGAGGATTTACATAGCATGATTTTATTATAGTTTCTATAGATATGTGCAGCTTTTTCATGGTAGGACTGTTTTATGTTGTGGAAATGACAGGATTTCCCAATCAAGTTTCTTGAAAACTTGCACACAAAACACTTGCCATCATCTACAAGAAGAAGGAGACTGGCAGGACAATGTTCTCTGTGGGAGCTACTTAATTGAGGAGCTGGCACCTCACCCTGAACTGAAATAGCCTCTGCTATTTCACAAGCATGCTGCAAATACTTTCCTATTGCCCAGACTTCTCAGTGGGAAGGGACTTGGCAGGAAAGTAAGGTGTCTCTGAAGAGCAGATTCTGTGATCTGTTCAGTTAAGATCCATCAAGGGCACATATTTTACTGGCAGGTGCTGATGGCTCTGCTTGCCAGGCCGGTGTTGTAAGGAAATCAGGGATACCTGTAACTTTCAGACTGGTGCCTCTTTCTGGATAAACAAAAGCTTTCTCACAAGTGAGAAGCTCTTCTTTCAGGGGAGCTGAGGCTATCAAATAATGAGCACACTCCCTACATTTGAAAAATGGTCCATATACCAAAAGGCTAAAAATAATAAAAATGTTTGCCAGTGACCCTACTGTATTTCTACTGGACTCTGAACTGCAATTCACACACTGTGATACTGGAAGCTGCTTTACAGTTGTGACAGCAAGGCTGATAATGCACTAGAAATAGATCACACTGGTAAAACATGACCTC
Source organism: Florisuga fusca (assembly GCA_038090715.1). Lineage (NCBI taxonomy): Eukaryota > Metazoa > Chordata > Aves > Apodiformes > Trochilidae > Florisuga > Florisuga fusca. The sequence continues at coordinate 6,423 of JAAWXA010000011.1, read as the reverse complement.
TTTGTTTTGGCTAACAGATGTCTCACAGAAAAAGCAGAGGTTTTCATATGCTGACATTCAAAGACAGTAACTATAACTACATGGTTTAAAGTAAGTGGGTGCTGTTGTTACATTGGCCTAACAAAGACTGGGCTGGAAAGAAGGAGCAAACAGGTTCAACCATAGCTGAGCAGCAGAATGTGAGGCATGTACTTCACTGGCTCATGCCAATAGGAGTGGGAGTCCCTAATGCCTTCTTAGAATGCACCCCAAAACTGCCACAACAGTCACATATTCTAAACTGCAGTAGAGGCTGAGTAATAAAATTTTAAAACTCCAAAATATTTTGAGAGAGAATTCTACAAAAGAATTTCATAATGCCAACTAGTATACAAGATACTATAAATAGATTTGGATGCCTAAATAACTTTTAATCAGATTCCATATGGTGTTGTACAATGATTTACATTCACTTAAATACTCAGAGCTTTGGAGAGCTGCTAGCCCAGTACTCCTCATCAGCACTACACTTACTGGCTTTCCAAGGCATTAAAGCAATGTTTCTAGCACAACAGCTCAATTACTTGATATCACTCCATTCTAGAGAGAAAAGGCAGATCATTCTTATAAGAAAGAGACACACACAGTTGGTTTTCTGATTAATCAAAGTATGTTTAAATATCGACTACTGAAAAACAGCACTTCATTTCAGAGCTGCTCTCAGAAATTAAGATTGATACTCCTGTGAACTTTTATTCAGACTTATTTTTTTTTAATATTAAACTATGGTTGAACATGTTACAAATCATTTTGTGGACATAGATACACATTGCAGGTCTTGCTCCGTGTTGACAAGCAGCAAGACAGTCACTAGCATCATTCTTCCAGCCTTGCAGGAAAATCCAAAACCCAAGGAAGAATTTTCTCCTACTGATCAAGAATTAAATGGAAACAAATTTTGAATCTCAGTTTGAGGGCACTAACAGTAAAAACAATTGCCAGACACTGATTACCATATGTGATATGTTTGTGTTGTGTTTGGAGAATCATACAAGAGAAAATGTTATTTCACAGCTTTGCTCTCACCTCTTGTTAGCACCTTGCAGTTTCCTCAAATTCTTGCTAAAGTATTTCATTCATAGCTACCCAAAAAACACCAGACAAGGTGTTCTCTGAGTGTACTCAGCATAATGCCACTCTAACATTTTAGTAGCTGGAATCTAAAACGACCTACTCATCCAGACACAAGAAATCAAAACCAAGCCAAGTCATCCTAGCTACTAACAAAGCTTACAGAAGACAAACTTACATCCCTGAAGGCACTCAGGCATTATCCAGATTTCAGAATGAGCTGGATGACTACATAGCTTTGAGGATGCAGACTCCTAATCCTTGCTCTTGAGGATTCTGTCCCATTTCAAAGGATACTACAGGTTGTTTTCCAAAAGATGCTTTGGTCAAAAAACCCAGAAAAGTCTCCACAGCCATAAGATCCAAGATTGATGTTATCTTTTTTACACCGTCCTCTATATTTTCTGGCTGGCAGAATAAAGGGGCAAACTAAAATTTGCAGCTGGCGTGGCAAGACAAGCATGCCACAGTGCTTCAGAAACCTCTGCCTGGTAAGGTATGCTTTGGAGGTCACAGCCCACTTAGAGAAACAGTGAGGCAATTATATGCCATTCCTAAAAGTCACTAATGGAAATCTGGTTAAGTGATATATATATATATATATATAGGATACATGGTATGTGGATTATTGGCTGCAGAGAACCATTCTCCTCCAGAAATGCCCCTTCCCTCAGCACAAATGCTTCTACATCCTGGAATCAGGACTCTCAAATACACAAAAATGTTATGTGGCCTCATACAGGATTCAAATAAGAGGACAAAGCTATTTGTTTACCCCTCAAAAAATATTTTTACACCTTTCCTTAACTAAATTAATTTCCTAGGACAGACCAGAAAAGGACTGAATGATATACTGCATTATGCAACAACATACTATGCAGTGTATACATTATAGTACTATAGTATTATATAATAATAATACCTTGCAGACCATTCTTTCCTTAGTTCAACTATCAATGCTACACTTACTCAAAGTTTAGCAGAATGTGTTTTAGCCCGATGCAGAGGTTGTTATAATAGGGAAATGTAAATAAAACTGTTAAAATAGGAAATATGAAGAAATAGGGGTATTATTAGTATTATTGGTACTATTATTATTATAGGTACTATTAGGTATTATATATACTCTTCCAGCTGCAGGATGCCACATGGACCAAGTGCACAATGCCCCCTCTTCCTCCTCACTGCAGCCCTACCAAAACTAGGTAAATACATATTGACCTACTTACCTGTCCATTATTCCTAACCTAGGCTGGGAAATGTACAATTTGGTGAGTTTCTGAATTTAGATTTTACATGTTCTGATGAGACTGACAACAATTAATGTTTTTAATAGCTCATTATCTAAACAAAAATCTGTTTTAAGCTTAGAATTAACTATTCTCTCAGTCACTGCTTCAGGCTCTCTTCAAATTCAGGATCACACCACTGCATACACAAAATATGCCTGGCCTTTTAAGGATTTCTGTGAAAACCTAACAAGTAGACTACCTGAAAACAAAACAAAACAAATCTGAAAACCAGTAGAACACCTTTCCCTGATATCACTTCTGCTTATTTCCCATCCTTTAGAAAACTATAATACTGGATCACTGAAAAATCATGTCAGCACTTTCTCAAAAGCCTTCCATAGAAAGACAAGAGATTTAAGATGGCTTAGTCTTTGCTTACTTCAATTAGCATTTAAATATTTTAATCAACAAAATAAGACAATAGGACTGGGCTAGATGCCAGCTCCCCGAGAGCCACGCTTCTCATCGCCTTAGTTGTACTGGTGTGTTACTGAAAAGCAGAACAGCAAATGCCCATGACACAAGCTGGGAGCTGTATAAACTTTAAACCTTTACACTCTATGGCAGCAAAAAGAGTAACAGAAAATTAATAGCAAGAAATGCTTTCCTGAAGACTGGACTGATAGTAACATACTTCAGATGCTGGTGGCAAGACCCACTAGCCAGTAGAAACTGGCCATGTGACCTGGGACAGTTAACAACACTAATATTTAATCCCCAAAACCATACTAAGGGAGAAAAAACCCAAAACTCAACATTTGTTTTCCCATCACCACATGGTTGATGAGCATATTGCAAGTGTTTATGCTTAATGAATCTCTAATATTAGTAAATTCAGCCTGCACCTTTCAGTGCAAAGGGAGAGACAGAAAGGAAGGTGTAATTTCTAGAAGTCTTCTACTAGAAAGCCAATCTGGAAATGTCTGCTTAATGAGGTAGTTATTTGGCCATCAATTCAGTGGTGCCTGATAAACCTACTTGCTATTTATGGCAAATACATGGCAGCAAGGCAAAAAAATGAAGTATTCATAAAGTGTCTTCATGAACCACATAAGAGTAAACTTTAACAGCAATACCCACATGGAAAATACTCCACTCAGCTCTTCCTTCAGCTTCTTGGCAAGAGTTCAAACAAATTCTCTCAGGTTCCTTCAACAAATCTGTTCCTCTTACCCTTAGAGAGTGAAGTAAGCACTCCTTGTCAACAGAGAACTCACATTTTCTGCAAGTGTTACCCAGACATGATGAACTCATGCACACTTCATGCAAGTTCTGCAAAGTCAACTATAGCCCCCACCCATGAAAGTTGATGAAAAGCCAGCTTCTGATGAATTTCAGATGGTAACTTCTTCCATAGAGGCAGATGTCTGGGAGGAAGACAGGCAGTTCAAAACCAACTAGTCTTCACATGGGGTGCATTTATAGTCCTCATTAAAAGAAACATTTGGCTGTTATTCCTGAACATTCTCAACATGCATCATCAGATTGTCCAACTAGTGCTGCTGATTGGGAAATGAAAAATATTGTTGCTTAATAGCAAACTACAGCTGTGTGCAGCAATGTGTTCATTCTCTCATGATACTCAAGCTATGGCTTCCTGCCACCCATATTGTGTTTTGCATCCTGCCACATTTTTTTTCTAAACCAGTGATCTGGTAAGCAAAAGAGATACCTGCATGATCCCATGCTGAACCACTGCCCACAGAGCATAGTTTTATCAAGCTACTGGTAAATCAGTGACTGGTCAGTAACATCCCAAAAACCACTCTGAGATCCTCCAACATTCAAAGCAAATAACAGAAAGGGCCCATCTTTAGGCCATAAATATTTATAGGAGATCGGGAAGCCCAGTTTCAATCCAGGGAAAAAAAATTAATTCTTTGAGGGTTTTTCAAAAAAGATTTTGTTAGCCCCAGGATCTATTTCTCAGTGCAGAGGCCCTACCACAAACTAAGTTTTGCCATATGAGATGTAAAGGACCAGAGCTGCTGCTCTTTTGTCTTCCAATGAATAATGAGTCTCTCATGCTGGGGATTCCTTCTAAATCTGGGAAATTTAGAGCTTTGTGTTAGGAAAATACAGCAACATGGTTGACTGAGCTGCTTCAAGCAGCTGCTTACTTCAGTCTCTTATTTTCTCAATTTTTGCACATACTTATGTCCACTGATAATAAAAAGGCACCAGCCATCCTTGCCCAGAATTTATGATGGGGGTATTTGCAGAGAGTCCTGACCTAAACATTTCTGTGTAGAGTGATGTTCAGCTCATACAGAACTGGAATATTTGTGCAATATTTGTGCACCATGGAGAGATGGGCTGGTGACGGGAGTGATACCAGAACAAGAATGTAGGTGCAAACTTAGCATCTGAAACGTCTCTTGTTTTGCTAAATAAGAGATTTGGTCTAAGTCTGAGCCATTCTCAAGAAAAACTGAATGCAAAGTGGTTGCTGACATGCCTGTATATAAGACAAAGTCTTTACTGATATCATTCTGGTGATTAAGGAACAGAATAACCTTAGGAGGGGAAAAAACATGACATATTTCTAAAATAAACAATTAAAATAGTCCTAATGCTTTGAAACAGTATTAGCAAGTGACTATCCTAGATGATCTTTTCTCCAGCTTCTGCAGCAGAAAGAACAGCTTTAATAAATAAAAATAAATTTTAAAAATTTAACAACCCTACAACCAAACCCACAAAGAATGCAAGAACACTCTGATACAACCATCAACAGTTCCTCTTCAATTTTCATCTGTCTGGCTCCTACAGACACAGTAACATTTTTATAGCTAATCTGTTCTTTTCTCTCTATAATCTGCATCAAAAAGTTGTGTATCCTTGGCACAGTAATAGCTCTGGCCAATGAATATGCAGAAACAGCAAGAACAGTGCAGGAATTCAGCAGTATTGAGGAAAATTCTAATCCTACTAAATTTGGCAGTACAAATCTCTTATGTAACCTGGGATTTAGAGGACAGCCTGATCATCTGGGAACATTAATGTGTTCTTCTCAGTCCACTGAACAAAATGGCAACTTTCCATTATAGATTTTTAAATTTTTTTTCACTGCATATTGTCTCACAAAAGGCATCCCATGTTAGCAATAACTTTTTAGTATCAATGAAAATGCTTTTATATTAGAACTGCATTACACTGAAAGTATAGAAAAGTTTAAAAGCTAACTCTTAAGGGCTTCTTTTCTGTGGTGCACCTCAGAGGTGCAGGAGAGGGCTTGTGATCTAAAGTTAAAACAATGGGTGTCCAAAACAGTGCTCAGAAAACAGGCTTTTCTAAAAGTTGACCAGTACCTTGGCAAGTTTTACAGATCTCAGGAAATGAACCTCTCAGCAGGTTAAGAAGGTTTGAGAGCTACAGATTGACAATCCCAAGCATGTACAAACCTCTAAAACAACAAATCACTCTTTGTAACCATTAATTTAAAAACCCAGAAAACCAACACAAAAGCTGCCCTCCTTTTCCAACAAAAAATACATTCTAACCTGCAAAAGCAGCTGCCCAATAATAGGACAGAGGTGCAGAAAAACTCTATTCACAAAATAATTATTAGAAAGTGCTGGGATGCAAGCAAGTATTAGGCCCAAAGGATATGGCTTGTTGTGTAATGACCTTGGAGTCGCCTCTAGGGTATGAGTTTTATGACTTTGAGGAAAAATATTTACAAAACAGGGTGCTAGAATCTAAGGTGACTAATCAGCAGAGGCGTGTGATCAGTGAAGCATAACCAATCATAGAATCATAGAATTAGCCGGGTTGGAAGGGACCTCAGAGATCACCAAGTCCAACCCTTGATCCACTACCGCTGCGGTTACCAGCCCATGGCACTGAGTGCCACATCCAGTCTCTTTTTAAATATCTCCAGGGATGGAGAATCTACCACCTCACCGGGCAGTCCATTCCATTGCCTGATCACCCTCTCCATAAAGAAATTCTTTCTAATATCTAACCTAAATCTCCCCTGGCACAACTTAAGACTGTGTCCTCTTGTCTTGTTGAAAGT
>JAAWXA010000010.1:28405047-28446960 GCA_038090715.1 Florisuga fusca | reverse complement strand
CCTCCCGGCCAGCCGAGAGCCGAGCCCCCGCCGCGATTCGCTGCCCGCCGCGCTGACCCCGCGCATCCTGACCGCGGGCAGGGGGTCACCGGGAGGACGGGGCGCGGAGAGCCCGGCCCCACCAGCCGCCAGGCCAGCAGCCCCGCTTAAATACCTCCGCGCCCGCCTCCCCGGGCTGCATAGCTCTCCGGGAGAGGGGCCGGCAGCAGACAGCTTCCTCCCGCAGACACCGCCGGGACCGGCGCGCCCGCCTTCAGCCGCCCAGGAGCAGAGACCTCGCTGCCCCATGCCTGCGCACTTGCTGCAGGAGGAGGTGAGTAGGGGGCTGCCAGCCGGCCGGGGGGCGGGTGCTTTGTCTTCCCCTCTCCCCTGCCTCCTTTATTCCTCTCTGCGCTGCTGCTGTCTTGGGGAGAAAGCTGCGGGAACCCACGCGTGTCCGCGCAGGCACACGCACACGGATGCAGGCACAGTGTTTGTGTGCTTCTGTCCTCTCCTGTGCCGCTTCTCCGTTCTCATTTAGGACACGATCCAAGCCTCACGGTGAGACGGTGAATGGAGCCGTGGTGTCCGCTGCGGGGGTGATCTCCCCGGAGCCCGTGCCCCCGGATAGTCCGAGCTCAGAATACCGCTTTTATCTTAAAAACGTTCATCCAAGCCTGCTAGTGAGGGCTGTTCAGGAAGGGCTTTTGTGCCAAAAGGTCGATGGGGTTTTGTCAGCACTCAATCTCTGATTTTGTGTGGATTTTCTCATTCGCTTGGGTTTTTGTTTAGGTTTTTTTTCTTTTTTTTGGGGGGGAGGGCGCGAGGGGGGGTGTCTGTTGTCGGGTTTTGGTTTTAACGGGAACAGGCTTTCACTTGCAGCGTTTTTAAAGCAAATATTGCAGCAGGGAGCGTCTCTAGGACAGACGCAAGGTGAAAACAGCCAGCTGCCCAGATGAAATGAATGACTATTGAGCCAAGCAAACGTAAAATGGGGAGGCTGCCCATTTTTGGCACAAAACATACTCGGATTGACAGCCCAGCACCAGGAAGATGTGTAGAGTCATTGGATCTTTAGAGATTTTAGGTTTTATTTTTGCCCCTCCTGGCAGCCACCTCTTTGCCCAAGGAGAGGCAGGGGTTTGACTCTATTATGCCTGCTCCTAGCTTCTCATCCTTCCCCTTTCTGCCGATGCCGAGGAGCTCCTTGCTCCCCCAGCTCTGCTCTGTTGCTTGTTGCCAGCGTGCAGGGGTCTCCCCTGCACGTCCTTTTGTGCAGGTGCCATGACCTTCCAGGGATGCTGTGATGATTCAAAGAACTTTGTTCCTCTTCTCACCCAAAACGGATGCCAAGAGCAGTGTGTTCAGACCACATCTCCTGGTTTTGGCATGTCTTTTGGCACATATCCTGAATACTCGAAAGAATCCTGTCCCCTTGGTCACGTGTGGTGTATTCAATTATATAGTGGACCCGAGGCCGAGTGCCCTGGGGCCCCTGGGCTGAACCCAGCGCTGGAGCCTTTGAGCTGCAGCTGCTTGTATAAGCTGGCTGGCTGCCACGATCACCTATGGCGTGTTCAGGACTGGTAGGGTGGGGGGAGGTGCTGGAGATGGGGGAACACATCTGTTCTGCAGATGAGAGCCGCAAAGTCATTCAGAAATGAGGGAGAGCTCATGAAAATGACTTAGTTGGCTTCCTCCCCTGCTCTGCTCTAGACCAGAGACCCGTCCCCAAGATCAATCTCCATCTCATTTTCCTCAGTGGGAGCTCCGGGAGCCACTTGAGCCATAAGGGGGTAAAAATCCTTTCTTTCCTCCTCATTTCCCCTGTCTCCATCTAAATAGCTGCCTATTCTCCCTCCTCCCAGCTGTGTTTCACAGCTGCTTTATAGCCCTCTTAATTTAAGGCCAGTTTACGTGTGAGAAATGACCAGTTTGATTATATCTTATAGGTATGCTGGGAAAATTCCTCATGTTGCTACTATGACTCTGGAGGAAGCGGTGTTTTTTTTCCTCTCTGCTGCTTCCTTTGTGCTCTCCTCCTCCTCTGCCCCAGTGCAACTTTGACAGTGACATAAGCTGTCACGGGGGAGAAAAATGCAACTCCAACCCCGCATTCTTACTCTGGAAGCAGCATGTCCATATGGGGAGCGTTGCCTGTCTAATTATACCACCAGATCTCTGTTGGGAATTTTTCCTGCATAGACAAGTCTTAGGTCTTTTTGGTAGATTGTCATCCTGCCAAGAAAGAAAATTGTGCCTTCCTGCCAGAACACCAGATGAGAATATCTGACACTTTGGAATGGGCAGGACTTCCCTTGCCTGATCTCTGGATTAGAAGCCATTTCTCACAGCTTTTTGTTGGGGGGATTGCCTCAAAATTCTTCATCATCTCAGTTTATCATACCCTCAACACATAAATTAGGAAAGCAGGCATATGGAGCCTATAGCCAGGATGCAGAGGTGCCGATCCTAAGCTCAGCAGCTGCCTGGGTTCAGTGAAAGCAACAGGGTACTTCATGTCCATGTTTTTTTCCTTTCTAACCTCTGGTTCCAGAAAGAAACACATAAGAGGTAGATTTAGAGATGATTTTAGTTCCCAAACGTGGGGGAATCTGTCAGCTTTGCCAGCTCCTCCCTGTAGGAAGGTTTGTCCGTAACCCTCTAGCTTCTACCCCTGGGAAAGGGAGGAGTTGGTGTGGCCACGTAAGCTGCCTGGCCTGATTTTAATGCCTCCCTCTGGAAACTAGGCCATGGCAGGACGGTGGTCTTTGTGACTTCTCAGTGTCTGGGTGGCAATCTACTGTTAATTCGGGATTGATTTCTATTGGAAGAAGAGCTTTTTTGGGTTGGCGATGCTCCCTCCCGTGGTCCTAACTCTCCTGTTCCTACCGCCCAGCCTTTAGCGCCTCTGTGCATGGAGGCATCAGTATGGGCAGTGGATGGACCTACCCTGTCCTTCAGGCAGGTTTCTGGTGGTCAGGGACATGGGGATGATGGGGATATCCTCCCACCTCTCGTACCCCAGGTGCTTGACACCTCAGGGTCGAGCCCATCTGGGCACGTGGTCTCCAGCCTGACAAAGGGCTGCGCGCACCAGCGAGCACGCGGCTGTCATGATGGAAATGGGTGATTCAGGGTTCAGTGACCTGTCTCATTAGGGTCAGGCATGCCTGATCAGGCAGGCTGTCACTCCGCCAGGGCAAACAAGCGTGTGCAGGGGGAATGTTGTGTCACACTTACAGGAGGGAGCCAGGAGCCAGGCTGAGCCAACTTGCTGTTTTAAACTTCCTCTCTGCATGCCGGTGGCCTTGGCTTGGAGGATTGTCTTCTTGTGCCTCAGTTTGCCCATGGCTGGAAAGCAGGAGAGGGATATCAGGCTTAGCAACAGCCATGGGATAGGATATCTGACTGGAAGCACCTCACTTCACTGCTTCCATCTGCTGATCAACAAGCTTGTTGGCTATGCCACATCCCAGCCTGGAAGATGACACAGGGTGTGACAAGGAGGCACTCCAGAGGAATCCCCCTGTAGATCTTCCTGATATTCCTTCAGTGATCCTTTGTGGAGTGACACCAAAGAGGCAGGATATCAGGAGCAGACCAGTGATTTACAGTAAAACTGTTTCAGTTCATATTTCTCTCCCACCTCTTTGTCCATTAACAAGATTTCTTTATTGTTCTCTGCTTATGGACAAACCCACCTAAAACTGCCGACTAATAGAACTAAAGGCAAGTGAAAATCCTTGCAGCCTGCAAATGATCGAAGCCACTGGTAGAAAAAAGACTGACTTTAAAGTCTTCTACTTTCTGCATCCTGTCCACCATTCACCTCCTCTTCCCAGAAAGATCAGACCTTCTCCCTCTCAGGCCATGACTTGGTGGGGCTAGAACAGGCTCTTCTTGGTGACAAGGGCTCAGCTGAAAGAATGAAGCCTGCCAAGAAAGCTGCAGGCTGCAGTTTTGGTACTGCCAACCCAGCTGTTCGTGTTTCAATTCCCTGCACTGGTAACCACTCACTTCTGGTTTTGTTTTCTCTTTTTCCTTTCTTGAAAATGTCCGCTGCCGCCTCTCCAAGGAGTTCTCCTCCGCTTCCAGCACCAGCACTGTTGGCACCGTCACCTCCCGGGCGACCAGGAATGGGGATGCTGTCATGGCAAAGGACTCATTCAATCATGAGGAACTGGCAGGAGACCGGGGCATGATGGATGATATCTTTGATGAGACCTACAGGGAGAAGGAGGGCCCCAAGCCCCCCATACGATATGTCTGGAGGAATATCATCCTCATGAGCCTGCTGCACCTAGGGGCCATATTCGGGTTGACGCTGATACCATCTGCAAAGATCCAGACACTGGCGTGGGGTAAGCACCTAACTCCACTTGTTCCTTGGCATCTGCAAACCCATTTGTTGGGTGGTATTTCTTTTTTCCAGGCCCATATACCTGGGGAGGAGCAAGAAGGAAGGTGAAGGCCTGCTGGTAGAAGCAGCTACTCAGTCAGCTCCATAGCAAGCTGTGGGAAGGCTTGCTAGTGTCACTTGTAAGGTCATGCATGAGAGGGAAGGATTTGGCAGGGGATTGCTTGACTGCTTAAAGAGCAAACTTGGTTCATAAGCATTAGGATTGTAAGTAGCCCACACCTGGATATGCAGCCACTGCTGCTGTGAAGCACAGAAAATATCAAATGGAGCAGTGTGACAGTTCCAGAAAGTTAGGAAGAAAGGTGCTAGCAAAAGCAGTTGAAGGTGTAGCTGGGGAGGAAAGGTACAGGGCTGTCTGGCATAAGGCTGCTGCCCACAGAGAAGAACCTGTCCTTACTAAGGGAGGATAAATCCTGCAGAGCCTGGATGTGTGTCTGAGGGGAAAGTGACAAAATGCAGTTGTGTTGCAGGTAAAAGTTAAGAGTTAAGTTTGAAGTTCAGGTCTTTTTATCATTCTTACAAAAGCACAGATTAGCCCTCATCATCCCGGAACTGAGCCTGACAGCTTTTAGAAAATAAATAAGCATCTCTCCAGGCAGCAAATTCCAATGGAAACCACAACCCAGCAGAAGGTAGCCAGGCAAAGATCCCCTTTCTCGGAGACCTTGCTCTGGGTAGGAAGCAAACTTGTCCTTTGACTACTTGAAAGGCAGCTGGGCCTAGGGCCCAAGCTGCAGGGGAGCCTGGCTCTCCACAAGTCTTTGTGTGGACCTCTGAAGCAATCAAGAAACCAAATGGTTCCCAGTAGGGAGGTCAAGAAATTGCATCCAACCCCTGCCTTCCTGTTAAACAGAGCATCCTGAAACATAAATTGAGAGTCTAGTCTGAGACCTGCTGGCATGGCCTTTGGTTTCAGCGGCGCTCCTGTAAAGTGTTCATCCAGAAGCAGGGTCCTGGCCAGCCTGGCTTTGGAGTGATCCACATAGTCTGTCACACTCTTCAAGTCTGTCCTCCCGGTGGCTGTGAGAAATGAGTGTCACAGCTGGACTGGGGAGAGATATCTCCCTGGACAGCCAGGCTGACTCTTTCCCTCTTGGACCACCACCTCAGCTTCTCCCAGTCAGAGGTGTGGGAGATGAGCATCACTGGAGGCCACAGGACCTGGTCAGAGGCTGGCTACAGCATCTACAGAACCTGTAGCTTTTGCACTGATGCGTTCCATGTGCAGCCAGTGTGGCCTTTTGAGGGGCTGTTATAAAAGGCTTAACTTGGCCTTTCCCTTGTGAAAACCTGACAGGCTGCAGTTTTCCCAGGGGTGGCAGGGCCAGGTAGAACATGCAGCCTCAGCACAACCTTGGAGAGGTGTTTCAGTGCTCTCAGTCCTGCTGTATGTCCCTTCCCTGGGCTCTCAGCTGGAGGCTTGGCGGGGGCTGTTGGCTTCTCTGTCTCACTGAGCTGACAGCCTGGGTCCTCCAACCCCACCCAGACATCCTCAGGGCCATGGAGCAAGAGGAGGGAGGAGGTGGTTCCAGTAGTTTAGTCATTCCATTTCAGGGTGCTGTGATGCACTGTGATTTGTAAATCCATTCAACTCTTCTCCCTTGAGCCTCCCTGAGATACTTAAGTGGGTTCGAGAATCTTGATACAGAAGGTTAATGCTGCTTTGCAGTCTGCTAAGCCCACCTTACCCCAAAATGGTCTCTGAGGTAGTGTCTGTGCAAGCACTTTCCTGTTTAGGATGTCCATATGGCTTTCCATGGCATTTTGGGCGAATCCGAATTGCTTTTTAGCTGCTGCCAGTCCTTCTTGCTCCCCTCCCTCCCCTCCAGTCAGTTCTGATGTGAAGTGCCAGCTGCTTTCCGGCTCTCCTGCTCTCCTGCTGCTGTCAGGCACTGTGAGATTCCTTGGTAGCTTCTGTAATAACAGCTCCTCTAGGAACGGGAGAAGGACACTGAGTTTGGGGAAACTGCCCTGTTTTGAACTGGCTGAAGATCCACCCTGTCTTACCAAAGCTGGAGCAGTTCCACACAGCTTTCTGTCCTGCATCCCAGGCACTTGTTCTGGGAAGGGACCACCCTTCCCTACATCCTGTGGGTAAATCAGAGCTTTTCCCTATATTCTGTTGTCCTCCAGTGCTGATCAGAGGTGGGATACTCTGATCCTCCACAGGTCTTGCTTCTCAGCAAGTCTTCTTGGTCCTTCTTGCATTGCCCTCTTCTCAGTTCATACCTTTCTTCAGCACATACTGTGGCAGTTAACTATTATCTTGCTGTTTTTCCCCAGAACCCTCTGGCAGGAAGGAGAGGGCTGTGATTCCCATTTTACACACAACGATAGAGCAGCAGAGACTTAGGTTGCTCCATGGTTTCATGGCAGATCAGCTCTCTCAGTGGTAGTTCTGGAGCTGCTGAGGTTTTTATTTGTTTCTTTGTTTGTTTTTCAGATCATTCCTTCCTCAGGCTGTGTACATATAATATGAAATTAACATGGCCCCAGATGTTCTTTGCTGTTATGCTACAGGCAGCTGTGGTGCCTGGCAGCCAGTCTACCTTCTATATTTTATGATAAGGAGAAATTCCCTGCTTATACTTTCTTCGTCCAGGCCACTGTCTCTTTGATGTTCCTTTCCCCCTGAAACCAGTTATATTGGTGACTGTGTTCTCTTCTGTTTTCATTTCTCTGTGTGCTAATTCCTCTTTGTCTCTCAAGCTCTCCGGCCCTGCCTTCATCATTGTTTGCCGTTCTGTGTTACTGTGTGCATTGTATCCCCTGATCTCTTTCTGGTACAGAGCTTCCCAGAACCAGCTGGGGTTGTTGATCAGGTGAGAGCTTCCCATAACAAGAGCTCTCCAAGCCCTTCCAGCACTATGGCTTTCTAGCCAGCTCTCCTTGTATTTGCTGCCTTGTCCACTGCACTTGACAGTGGCCAGTCTTCTCAGGGATCATGGGCACAAAGGGGATGATTGACATTTTCTTCTCTAGCTCTTCCGAGCCTCCCTGGAAACATGATTTGCAGGTTGTGTTCCTGGCCCCCTGGTGCAACAGACTGACAATATTTGTGTTAACCCCTGTTGGCCGGGCCGGGCCAACACTGCTATAAAACAGTGATGGTTCCTCTTGATGTACTGCTTTGACAATAACCAGGCTCCCTGGAGTGCCAGCAGCATGAGCTGATACCCTTTTTTGATGCTGCTGCTTTGGACCAAGGAGAATCTCACTGAATAATTAGGCAACTCTTGACAGCCTGTAGGTTTTCCTTGCACCGAGCAGAAGCTCAAAGGACACCTGCTGTATCAGGGACACTTCTTCATGTAAACATCTGTGGTGCTGACTGCAGGTGACACATTCCTGTTGCAGTCAGCACACTCCTGGCTTGCCATCATAACTTGAGGTCTGAATCTGGGCTCCAAAGAGCAGGTGAGTCACATGGGTATTTCTGAATATGGAATGTTTACGGTTTAATTTTGGGGGCAACGAGTGTGCATTACTGCTGGTTGCCATAATTCTTTGTGTTTCAGTGGAATGGGTAGTTGGAAACATCACCTGTGAGTTGACAATCTTTTGGATCTTTGACACTTCAAAGCATGGTGTAGAGATGACTTTGAAACCTCAGCTAATAGAGTCACTATTAGTCATTCGGTCATTCGGTCTGGGCCAGATTCAAAAGGCATCTGTGAAATTCTGTACTACTATTTTCTTTCATCTTCTCTATTCTCTTTCAAATTTCATTCCTAGTGGATGATCTTGGAGGAGATTTTCTTCTTCCTTCCACATGAGATGCTTATTCCCTGGGTTGCAATGATCATCATTATACCTGTTTGTGGAGATGAGCCCTCTTAATCATCAGGGTGCTGGATTCTTCTGTTTTTTATCAGGCTTTTCAATCTTATTGTCCATATTCTGTCACTGTCACAACAACTTGCAGGTAAGGCTGATGGAACTAATAGTGCCATTGTGTTTCTATGGGACTGGGTGCCATGTGTGCATAGAACGAGGACCATCTCCTTTCCCACAGAAAGTGTCTGCTCCTTACAGCTGCTGTCTATGGGCAAGAGGTGAGGCAGCATAAGACTGTAATTGGAATTGGGTCCATCATAGTGACCTGGGGCACAGCTCCAAGACAAGTTAACACAAGCTGTTGAGGTTCATGGGCTTTGGATTTGGATTAAGGATGTGACTGTTCTATGCCCCACCTGAAAGCAGTGGGTACTCTTCCAAATTTTTAACAAAAGCTTTCAGTCAAGGCTACCCAGGAGCAAGCACTGGGTTGTCTGCTTTCTGGCTCTGTTAGTACCTTCACCACGTCTCTTTTTTTTGATTCCTTGTGCTTGCTGATCTGTCCTTATTGCTGATGTCATCTTTGCCTGAAGGGGATATCCACAGCCAGATTCTAAGAATTGCCTGTATAGAAGTGATACAGATGAGTTTCCTTATTGCAAAGCTTAAATACCACAGTTCTTAGCCAGTCATTTTCCTGGGGGCCTCTTATACCAAAAAATTCCCATCAGCATGTGAGAATTCATTAGAGAGGGAAGCCTGAACTCAGGGCTGTGAATAGGGCCTGTATTCACCTAACCTGGCATTAACTTCGTAGTACCACTGAAGATCCTGAAAGACTGCAATGTTAATTTCTGTCCCCAGTGCACTATTAACTCATGCCTACCTGCCCCGCAGTGGAGAGCTGGACTCTCTCCCCAGCAATTTGCCCCCTACATCCACTGCAAGCCCCTACATCCACTTTCCACACACTCCCTGTCTGCTGTTTTTCATAAAGACTGTGTAGGCTGGAGGATGAATCCAGACTCCTGGGTGCTGCTCTCAGCTCTGTCATAAACTTGCTTGTCACCCTTGGAAACCTACCTCAGGTTCTGAGGTGTGCACCATAGGTATAAAGTTGCCTAGAGGTTCTGTGAAATGTGGTTTGCAGGGTACAGCAGCTTGTGTTCAAGGGAGGATGGTGGTGAGTCACACTTCTGCCTCTAGCACAAAGTATATAAAGCATCCAGGAGCAAGTTTTGTGGCTAATGCAGTGTCTGAGGCCAGAGATGTTCTCCATATCAGAGCCATGTTTCAAGGTTTGCTC
The DNA here is from genome assembly GCA_038090715.1 of Florisuga fusca. NCBI lineage: Eukaryota > Metazoa > Chordata > Aves > Apodiformes > Trochilidae > Florisuga > Florisuga fusca. The sequence continues at coordinate 28,437,475 of JAAWXA010000010.1, read as the reverse complement.
TTCTGTATGAATCTGCAGGGATAGTGACTGATTTGAGTCTTCAGATCTAAGATCAATGGGGAACAGGTCATGACCTGGCTCATAACTTTTAATTCATCATCATGGGGCTGACTGAGACCTTCCAGGTGTCCAGCATAAGTACTTTCTTGTCCAGTAAGATCAAAGGAAGACCTGAACCAAATGTCCTGCTCCAGAGTCCCTTCCTTGTCCCCTTCCAGGTTTGTCCATCTTTGTGAGCTTTGTCTCATGCAAAGGCTGGATCCTGCTGTATTTGCATGCATCTTCATCCCTCTTCATGCCCTATCAATCACTATGACCAGTGACTGCTTGGGTGAGGTGTTGGGAGACATGAGGCAGAGGTGTGCTGCTACAAGGCTTGCTCTGCACTTGGCAGAAGCCAAGGGAGAGGATGAAGATGGGAACTCAGGGTCAGATCAGCAGACAGGGAAGTTCACTTTTATACAGTGGATGAGACTGAGGAGGGTTCATGCAAGCTAAAGGGGCCAGAAAAGGGTGTTAAAATCATCCGTCAGCAGATAGAAGATTAGGTTTGGAATGTAGAAAAACAAAAAGGAGGTGACAGAGGGAAGAGAGAGCAGAAGATTATAGGAAATAAAACCTGGATTATTTTGAATGAAAGAACAGGGACTTGAACATGTCTCAGGTCTCTGACTTCAGACACATTTCTAGCAGAGTATCTGTTTTCTAGGTCTGAGATAAGCTCGACTAGAGCCATTTGGCTGCAGTGAATGGTACTGTCAAACATACCAGTTTTTCCTATCCATGGGTTTATATGTAAGAGTAAGGAGGTGTTGTAATGATTGATCCAATTGTCTGAAATCTGCAAATTTATACCAGTTTCCCTCGGGGAGCTGGGAAGAGGGCATCTTTTCCCCCAGGGGACTGAAGGTGGGTCAGCTGACCTATGCACGGATGTGCACCCTTCCCTATCCGTGTCTGGGCTTGCAGGGCAAACCATTGAATGTACTCCAACTTTCTGCCCAACTTCAGTTAGCTGAAGGTGAAGCCCAGGTTTCAGTGGGATGGTAGGTTAGATCTTTTTCTAGCCAGCATCTGCTCAGAAAAGGGAGAAGCCTAACCCTGGGCTTGACATGTACTCCTGAAGTAGGTGACAAAAGTGCAAGAGATAGGAAAGCAAGTCCCTTGATTATTGGAGGTGGGGGGAAAGAGGGAAGCTGCTCCCTGGGGGACTGCAGAGCTGTTACCAGAGGACTCTATGGAAGCAGTCACTTTATGCAGTTTTGAGAATCCTGCACCGTGACAGACAGGCACTAAGCCGAGGAACCAAATCTCTTGTGACTGGGCCTCTAAGAAGAAGCCTCCTCCCTTCTCAGAGTTGAAAAGCTGAAGTGATTTGCCCCATGTGTCTTTGGAAGCCTGTGGTAGCTTGGGCACTCTCACACTGATTTTTATTGCCCCAGTCTGTGCTTTCCATGGCTTTCTCTCTTGCTTACACGGCTTTGGGGGAAGACCTGCCTTTGTGTTGTTCTGCCTGAAACTCTGCTGCAAACTGACTTGCTTTAACTGGTCCAACACTTTCTTTTCCTCTCCAGCTGTTGTGTGTTTCCTGGTGAGTGCTCTGGGAATAACAGCGGGATCTCACCGCCTCTGGAGCCATCGGTCCTACAAGGCCACGCTGCCTCTGCGGATCTTCCTGACTATTGCAAACTCCATGGCCTTCCAAGTAAGCACCTCCTCAAATGTGTCTCTGGTCCCCAGAAGGAAGTGCTCCCCTGAATCCAGGCCTCAGATATATGGCACAAGCTGATGGAGAGGTTCCTCTCTCCTACTACCTCTTGTTAGGAAGCAACCCGCCCTTTCTATCCAGCACTGGAGTGCCAGAGTCCATCTCATTGTCTTCACCTTGTCTCATGAGAGGGTGACTGAGACAAACTGAGTGGGGAGAGGACTGTTGGCCAAGACCATGGGTAGGAAAGCTCTCCAAAACAGGAATGTACTTCCCACAAGGAGTGCTCTCCCTGTGCTTGCTCCAGGTCCTGTGAAAGAGGTGTGGAAGCACCAAGTGCTCTCTTGGGTGAGGTTGCCTCACCCTGCTCTTGCTGCATAGCTGATAAGGAGGAAACATCTGCACAGCCCAGAGAGCCAGGCTGTGGAATCTGCTGCTGCAGAAAGACCAAGAACTTGTTGAAATGATGCAGTTAAGGGAGATGCTTCTTTGGTTCAGGAGCATGATATTTAGGAATAATGCTGTTTTAAGTCACACCACTGACTCCTAGAGAGTCATCACAGGTCAGTGATGTTCCTAGGAGAAAAGGGCTGGGCCCATTCAGAGTGGCACAAGTGACTTCAGGCAGCTGATAAGCACCTCTAGGTATTGCCCAACCTTTAACGGGAGCACTTAATAATCCACAAAGCAAACAAACCAGGGAGTCCTCAGGGACTGTAGAAAGTAGCAGGGATGGCCCTTCAGAAGTTACAGTGAGAACCCAGACTGGCATGGCACAGAAAAATCCTGGTGGTCTCATGGGTTTGCTGCTGTGAGGCAGCTCTGACAGTGCTCTGTTCTCCAGCTGCACTTGAAAGGACTTCATGCAGGCTTGCTCATAGGAAGTACTCAGGAGGGTGGCTGGGTGCAACCTTTTCCACTAGAAGGGAAGAGAAGATTACAGCTGCTCTGCCCCTAAGTAATTCAGTACTGGGTGACAGGTAAAGCCCAGGTGGACTGAGGATTTTATGTCCCTTTTACCCCCCTGTGTAGCCATAGAGGACATAGACACTTCATTGGTCTGTCATCAGAAGAGGGTGGGGATGGGTTTTTTCCAGCATTTCTAAAACAGCGTTCATTTTCCTATTCTTTGTGAGCAACAAACCAGAGTCTCTCCTCAGAAAGAGGAAGGATCAAGCTCCTAATTCCAGCTGCTGGTCCAGCACTCAGCAAGGGAAGGGGATGGGTTGCTGTGTACTGGCTAGTCTCACACAAAGACCATCTTTCACAGGGTTATAGGGCACAGGGGGAAGAATTTGCTGAGCTGTTGCTGTAGGGGATAGGAATAGACAAAGATGAGAGACAGACAGATATTTCCACTTCAGTAGGAACTAATCCAAAGTTCTACTGAAAATTCAGTACCATTCCTCATGGATTTTTTTTTAAGTTACTTTCAGTTGGATCAAGAGAAGGTTTATTTTCAATTTCCCTCATTCTTGTTATCTTAGTTGAGATCCTCTAGAAAATGCCTGTTGGCTGTTCAGAGACCTATGGCTAGTGATTTCAGGGAATTCAGGAATTCTGACCCTAGTTGGCTCTGCCACCTGCAAGACCAGGCAGCTGCAGCACAACAGAAGCTCTTCTGGTTACAGACTGTAGCTGGACGGAGGTGTTCTCCTGGGCTTTGCTTGCTGGTCACAGAAAGCCATGATTTTTAGACAGGGTTGCAGTTTAGAAGTGGTCCCAAAATAACATCTAGAGAAAAGATAAAGTTTTACTCAAAATTCTTACTCTTCAACTTTGAGGCCCCTGATTTGTGTTTGTACACAGTGGGTGTGGTGGATGAGGTGCTCCATCTGAGTTACAGAGTCTCTTTCCAAACATGTACCTCCCACCTCTATCAGAAGGATTTCCAGGCAACAGGGAAAGCCTCCCCAGATGTGTGAACCTAAGCTCTGTCAGCTTTCAGTCTGGGATTTCTCACATTCTGTGATGCTGGGTAGGGTCTGGAATGTGAGAGGTGAGGTCACAGGTGAAACATTTCCAGCACAGGTAATGGCTGTGCTTCTCTGTTTAATGGACAGGGAAGGCTTCTGGACCACCCTCTTCTGAGGGGATGCTGAGCAACCAAGCTCCAGCTAACATCAGTGAGGGCTGGTGATCTTTGGATGTGCTTAGGATTTGGCTGGAAGGAAGGCAGAAGTTCCCAGAATTTGGAAGCAAGTGAAAGTTGAATCCTGGCCCAAGTCTAGTGTTTCCTTTTGGCATGGCCTGCAGATAAATCATGTTATCTCATGTTGCCATGCTTGAGAGGGACTTGATGAGTTTTGTGGCTGCCACAGGCTCTGGGATAAGGCACTTGGTCTTTCCAGGCAGGAAATAAGGATGATTATGCCACTTCCCTACCTTCAAGGTGTTTGAGGAAACATTCTATATACTTAGAAGATTATGGAGCATCTTGTGTAATAGAGGTAATAGAGGTGTGCTTGGATCTCTTGGGTTTTCTAGGATGGTGTAATCAAAATCTTGATGTAAACGAATAAGTACAGGCTCCTTAAAATCTGTTCTTAAAAGTGGCCAAACCAATAATTTCTTAATGATGAAAGCTTTTCACTTTTCCAAACTGTACTGATTTTGCAGCTTAAGCAGAATGGTTATGGGACCAAACGGGTTGTTTTTTATAGCTGTCATTGAAATGGTGTTTTTATTTCTGAAGAGGGGCCTTCATTTTAAGACAATTTGATTTCCAAGTTTAAAAATCGCTCCAAGTCAAAGAGACTTGATTTTGCAATCCCAGGAAAAGCAAGGCAGGTTGACCCATAGAAAATGTCAGTGCAGAGGGAAAGGGTGGGTTAATCAGTCTTATCTGGCACCCTGTAGGGGTAAGTGATCGACAAGAGCTGAGGTTGTGAGGTAGGAGGCACCAACTGGCTAATGAGGCCTGGCTATTGGGTTGCAGGGATGGGGGGACAGGATGACCAGTCAGAGCCTGTGATGCCGTAGAGGATGTGCGAGACAAGCCCTAAACTTAAATAACTAAAAAAACCCAAAAAACCCACAAAGGCAGACCATCAAAGAAGCAGATTTAAAAGATAATTGGAGTTGTTGAGCAAGGAAGATAAGTCTCCACTCCTGTTGCTTTGCAGAATGACATCTATGAGTGGGTCCGGGACCACCGTGTCCATCACAAGTTCTCCGAGACAGACGCGGATCCTCACAACGCCATGCGGGGATTCTTCTTCTCCCACGTGGGGTGGCTGCTGGTGCGCAAGCACCCGGACGTCATAGAGAAGGGTCAGAAGCTGGACCTGAGTGACATGAAAGCTGACAAAGTGGTGATGTTCCAGCGGAGGTGAGTGGTGGGGCCAGCCCTGGCTCAGACACACATGAGACAGAGCAGGGACCCTGCAAACGGGCTGGGCACCCCAAGAACCTTTGGTAGAGCATGAGGGGATTTGAGAGCACCATGTGAGAAGTGTGCTGTGGGATGAACTTTGCTGTGGGACGAACTGTGAGAAATGAGCTGTGAAGTATTCAGGAGCCAGTGCGATCTCCAGCACTCCTTTCTTGCCCACCTACACTGCAGCATCTGGCTAGCAGTGGATGGAGCTTCCCACTGCACAGCACCTCCACACCTGCCTGCCCTCAGCACACTGCTGCTTTGGATGGCCCAGAGCCCACCCAGGGTGCCTCTGGGCCATCCTTAGTGGTGCTGTGGTACACCTTCCAGGCCATGCTGCAGCCCCTCTACTACAAGAGACTACAGTCTCTTTGAAGAAGTGTGGTGAAAGAGGAAAACGGGGACATCAGAGGGGCAGTAACTGGGAAGGACAGTCTTGATCCACTGGCAGATGGGGCCAAAAGCATCAGCTGGTGTCTGGATGCAAAGTGATGGGGACATTGCTTTCTGCACGTGTGAGACTGAGACTTAAGTTTTGAGTCTTCTTCCTGGTGATAAGACTTGGGAGTCTCCAGGCATGGTCTCTGCACATCCAGGACAAAAGATGCAGGGCTCAGGAGTGAGGTGTTTCTGCACTTGGTTTTCCTGGTATAGCTGAGTGTGAATACTCCAAAGGGGAGGAATGAACCAGCCCAACCTGTCCTACCTCTGCCACTGAGCCCTTTCCTCCCGGTCCCTTCCTTTCCAGATACTATAAGCCTTCAGTGGTGTTGCTGTGCTTCATACTGCCCACTGTAGTGCCCTGTTACTTCTGGGATGAATCCATCGTCATCAGCTTCTTCATTCCAGCCATCCTGCGCTACACCATAGGGCTCAATGCCACCTGGCTAGTGAACAGTGCTGCTCACATGTTTGGCAACCGGCCGTACGACCAGAACATCAACCCACGGGAGAACCCCCTGGTCAGCCTGGGGGCCATAGGTACGTTCAGCATCCGTGTCGTTTGTTGCAGATAGACTGCCCCTAGGGCTGCAGCTGATTCTAGGGAATTCTGTGAATCCAGATGTCCCCATTTCACCCTGCACTCTTCCCCTCCAGCCTTTGCATCTGGAGGTGTTTCCCAGGCTGGCCAGTAAGTACATAAGGGCAGTGGGGTTATCAGCTCCCACCAGCCTCTCTCCGGGCTGGACAGAACTCTGCTGCACTTAGAACCTCTTTATCTCAAGAGCAATATTTTATTTACCCTGCTCAAAGGTCTCTTCCCCTTTCACTAGTCAGAAAAAGGTGTGCTGCAGTCTCTGCCTATCTGTCTTAGTTTGTCAGCTTGAAAACCAGCACATGCACATTTGGACATGTTCTCAGGGAAGCATGGTACTTGAAGATGAGATGAGACACATCACCTCATGCATTTTCCTGAAATTTTTGGGACCTAGGAAAGTACATCCCGTAGTCAACATTTGCCCATATCTGCTCCTGGATTTTTAGAAGGCAGGGTTTTGATCTGCAGAGACTCAGGAGGGGAAGGAGCAAGAGTCCAGGAAATGTCATTGAAGGGGCGAAAATTGAAGGCAGGTTTGACAGTGCCCAGAGCAGAGCAGATCTACTGACTGGAGTAGATCACTTAGTACAGGCCTGTCTGTGTTATTCCCATCTGGAAATGCCTTTTGGTTTGGTATTAGGACTGCCGGTGTCATCATCCAGGGCTTTCTCAGTTGCTTGCCACACATTTGTTTTCCTCTTAAGCACCCGAGGTCCTCTGTGACAGTCATTGTCTCATATGGGCCAGTCCAGGCATGTTAGACCATGCCCAGATGAGAAGGGGTAGGCTGTAGAGAGGTGAAATTAGGCTGAGAGAAGAGAGGTGCCTGGACTCAATCCAGAGGCTGTTTCACGAATGTGGTGCTTTGGGCCAGGATTAAGGGGCCATCACCTAGAACTCTGCAACATCCTCTCCCTGGCTGTGTTTTGCAGGAGAAGGCTTCCACAACTACCACCACACCTTCCCCTACGACTACTCCACCAGTGAGTTTGGCTGGCACTTGAACTTAACCACAGCCTTCATTGACCTCATGTGCCTCCTGGGACTGGCCAGCGATCGCAAGAAGGTCTCCAAGGAGGCCATCCTGGCTCGGAAAATGCGGACTGGAGATGGGAGTCACAAGAGTGGCTGAGTTCCTGCTCCCCTTCACGCACACATCCGCACCTCTCCTTCTTCCTTTTTTCTCCCTTTCTCCCTTCCTGACCCCTCTGAACACGCTGGACAAAGGTTTAATGTTCTGTTTACTAACTATTGAATAATGCTACCAATTTGCTTAACACAATGAGTTTTAACTCCCCCTCCCATGCTGTATTTTACATGATGTATTTAAGATCTAGGACTCTGCCTTTATAACACAAGGCCATCCCTCTCCCTCCCCTCCTTTTCCTTCCCATCCTTTCTCCCCTGCCTCGTTTTGCATCGTCCCGGTCTCTCCCTGGCAGAGGAGCTGGTAGGCAGCAGCCCAAGGGGGGCCCACTGCAGCCAGCTATGGACTATGGAGTTAAGGGAAGCCTGTAGCAGCCAGCTCAGGAGTGGAGCCAAAGTCAGCGACCCTCTCCCCACCACCTTCCCCTCAAAATCCCTTCCTCTGTCCCTCCTCCTTTCTCAAGGGCTGCTGGCAGACATGGCACAGCTAAACTGCTCTCCTCGGGAAAAGCAGCCCCATCCCCTTCCCTTGCCATTGGATAGAGAGCTGTCTCTTTCCAAGATGTCTTTTGGGAAGTATTCTCTCTCTCCCCCCCTGCACAGCCTCTCTGGCTGGGTGGAGGAGAGCCCTCAAACTCTCTCAAAGCTCCATCCAGGTCCACCAGTGGGCTGGAGGCAGGGTCTGGTGGCCACAGTTGGCATTGGAGGGGGAGCACTGGTGGCCTTATTGCCTCCTTCCTCCAGCTTCACAGCCTCCCTCCCTGCAGTCTGCTGTGCCCCATGCCACCAGGGAATGAAGGCAGACCCTGGTTTTGTCCTCCACAGCCCTTCTGGAGAGCTAGTGGGGAGGGGGACAGATGGACTGTGCCACTGGTTGCTGTGGGGCAGCACCAGCCCGGGGTGGTTTTGTTCACCACCACTGCTGAGGTTTTTGCCAGCAACTAGGACTTTGCCAAAATGGAGAGGGGGAGAAGGATGTAAATCAAAGCTCTGCTGCTGAGTTAAGTTGATCTATATGCTGGAGGAATATGCCACAATATGGGTGGCAGGCAGATGTCCCGACGTCTGTGCCTGGATGTAGATGCCCATCCTGTACTGAGCGCAGGCATGGGGCAGAGGAGCACCTGCAGGTGTAGGGAGAGGTGAGGGTGTCCTTGGGAGCAGGTCTCCCCATCCTCAGGGGCTCTGCTGGGTGGATTAACAAGTGCCTGAGAAACACCAATGCGGGGCCAGTGGCACAGGGGGCTCACAGGAGTTGAGTCTTCTGGGGTGAGACACTGCTGCTGCTGTGGGCTACCTCCCAGCTTTCCTGCCCAGATCTACTGGGGTGCTTTGCCCTTCCCTGCTCCTCTGGGGGACGCACAAGCAGCTCCTCGTTTGTCCCTTAGTTTGCCTGCCAGCCCCCTTGCTGAGCCATCTCACCGCCTTGCTCCTTTGCTGGCAAGGCAGGCAGTGAGGGTGGCTGAGCCTGTGAAAAGGTCAGTTGTACCAAGAGAAGATGTGGGTACGCAGCTGGAGGGTGTGCTGGGGAAAAAAGTCCTTGTGGGTGTTGTTACTGGCAAGTTGCAGAGACTGCAGCTTGAGTTCAGGTGGTGGGTTAGGTACTGGGCATCGTGGCCTCAGGTCCCTCACTGGGCTGAACGTGCTTTGTTTTCCCCCTTGACTCTCCCCATTATTATTAATTTCTATTATCATTATTCGTTGTAGCAATGGTATTGTTTTTGTTGCTTAAATGCATCAAATGGAACTGGAGGAAAGCATGAGAGGTGGCCAGAACAAGGTGATGCTGGAGTGGGGTTTGCAGTGTTTCCTGGATCCAGGCAGGCCAGGGAGAGCAGAGATGGAGCAGATGCCAACTTCCTCACCTCAGCTCTGCCAAGCAGCTTCACAGGAGAGAGTCTCTGCAGCTTTGCTTTCTCCTACTGCTATGAAACTCACCAGGAGCAAGGATAGCTCTCCTTAACAAGAGCGTGCTTGTTACTCAGAAAAGAAGTCCTCCTCCCTGCCACCACCATGGCCTTGTTATTGCTCAGCAACAGGACCCTTAAAGGTTTTGAGCCATCAGGAGCAATGTGGTTCTCCAGTCAAGATACACAACAGCTAGATATGGAGCAGGGAGCTTTTCAACTCCCAGTGTCAGGAGACAGCATCCTTACTGCTTGGGGGCCCATGGCTGCCTGGGGGCTGGCTGGGGCTAAGGGGCTTGTGGCTGGAATTATATCCTACCATTTAAAAAACCAGAAAAAGCAGAAAAAGCAAAAAAAACCCAAAACCCCCCTCCCCCCCCCAAAAAAAAACAAAAAAACCACCCCACAAACAAAAACACTGTTAACTTTGTAATTGGAAGTTGACTTAGCTCTAGTCTAAACCCCTCTGAACTTGTAGAAGTCTCCTGGGAGAATGGATTTGCTCCAGCCAGTCATTTGAAAGTGCTGTAGGGAGGGGAGAAGGTGAGGAGAATGATTTTCTTGCTGCTGGTGCCCTTAAGGTGTTGTGTGACATACCCTTTGGTAGGGAAGCATGCTGTGACATGCTGCAATATTATACATCCTCTCAGCAAAGACACTGGGCTTGACAGCAAGGGTTCCTTTCAAATTTCAAGTGTTGATTCGGGTCCAGAATCTGGAATTGGGGTGGAAGTTGAGGAGCAGTAACCAAACAGTTCTGGTGTTTGCCCAGTCACTTTAAAGGTAGATTGGCAAATATCTCTGGGTGCCTTAAATCTTTCTTTAATATACACAGGAGTATTGACAGCTATTTGCCGTTTTTTTTTTTCTTTTTTTTTTTTCTTTTTTTTTCTTTTTTTTTTTAATTACAAACATTCGAGGGGTTTCTTAATTATTTAATTGCCTACATTAAACTGTGGGTGCAGGTGATTTTGAATGTATTTGAGTTAGAATTTTTGTTAGATTATGAAACAGATACAACACTTTAAGTAGAACTTTGAGATATATATATATACACCTATAAATATATATATATTTTTTTTTGGTGGCATGTTTGTATCCTGGATGCGTTGTCTGTTTGTTTAGCTTAAACAATTCAGTGAGAGGTGGAAGCAGAGAAGGCAGTGGTGGGACCTTGTGGCTAGAGCAGCTGTTCTCCTGGGACCTGTTCTTGGCTTACCTACTCACTCCCTGCGTGAAGTGGGATGGAGTCACTAAAAAAACACTCTGTGCCTCAGTTTCCCTACCTGTTGCAGGGATGGGGCCCTGCCTCCCAGGGGTGTTCTGAGGCTCACTGCCGACCCACCGAGCGCAGAGGAGGGAGGTGTACTCACCACACACACACTGCTGCTGGCAGAAGCATGGACTGGTTTGTTTTCCAAAACCATTCCCAGCCCCACTGGTATTGTGAAGAGCAGATGTCCAAGTGTTGGGTGTTCAGGGAAGGATTGGAAAGTTGACTCTGCACATTGTCTAAGCTCTGTCACTGTTGAAATGTGAGTAGGATATGATTTTTCACAGCTTAGGGATTTCTGCATAGTAGTATCTCTGTTTTGTGTACTGGAAAAGAAAAAAAAAACAAACTTTTTGAAATAATTTCTACTAATATGGAAACAGACATTGGTTGTGCTGATCTGAAATTTTATTTGTTCATAATAAAATGTTACTTTAAATCTTGTTGAACCAGTGAGCCGGCGGATCAGTAAAGCACGTGATGCCCCACAGGGCTGCAGACCATTCCCAGATCCTCCTCCGTTCGGGAGAACCGGGGGAAAAAAACCCTCTGGCTCTTTAAGCGCCATGAATGAGCGGATTATAATGGTTTTCATACTCCAGCACAGCACAGCCCGGCCCTGCACACCCTGCCAAGGCTGCCCCTGCACCGCGGGGTTACTGCAGGTTAATCCCGGCCGGCCCGCTGCCAGAGCCTGGGGCTGGCGGATAGACATGCAGCATAACACGTAATACTGGCAGCCCGGCACTCCATCACCCGGGACAGCCGTGGCCACCACCGCCTCAGGAGGGTGCATTCACCGGGAATTTTCCCTCTGCAAGAGTCCCGGTTCTCCCTCCCCGCCCCTTCCACATCTGGAGGGAAGTGAGAGAAGGGGGAATCCCCCGCACCTCATCTTGCTGCAATTGACCCTAGCTCCCTGCGCCTCCCTGCTCCCCATCCAACAGCCTTTCAGACATCTGATCTCAGCAGCGTGTAAGGCCACCTCGGCGTGGCACCAGCTCGCTCCCTCCAGAGATGGTCTTGCCTGCAGTAGCTGCACCACCCGCAGCACTCGGGGGTCACCCAGCCAGCACCTTGCAGCCAGAGCGCTCCATTTCTCAGCGGAATTGGACAACACTTTGGTTTCCATCTGCAGCTGCTGCTGCTGGAAAGGCCTTTGGGTGGGAAGGCCAGAGCCAGAGCCCTGCAAACCAGAATGTTTGCCTGCAGGAGGGGCAGGAAGGTTGCTTGGGAGGAAGGTCTGGGCTCTTCCTTAGCTGCATTCTCTTGTCTGGAGGTGCGTGGCCCCCTGACAGTGTGGCTGTCCTGAGCTCTGGGTGTGCTCTGGTATGTCCCTGGGAGTGACAGAGGTGCTGCTTCTGATCATGCAGTGCACATTTTATGCCAGCATAGCCCCTCCTCAGACAAGTGAAACAGAGAAGGCAGATCTTCAAACCTCCCGATTATTCAGACAAACCTAAAAATATAGTTAATGATCCCTCTTGTCTGGATTTCGTGAGAGTGTAACTCAGATCTCTGCCTCTCCCTTTTTGTTACAGGTTGTTATTAACTCCCCTGCCCGAAATATGTTTTCCTGTAACTAACAAGCCCTCCAGCAGTACCAGCTCAGCACTTCGAGCTCGTTGCCTGGAAGTGTTTCACGCATTATTGTTATCCCCGGTTTCCTATGTATTCCATGAATTTGGGTTGCAATTCCAACGCACCCCAACTTTGCTTTTACCACCCGACAGCAAAGGGGCGGGAAGGGTTAACGCCCCAGCCAGCTCTGCTGGGTAGGAGAGGACAGGCAAACAAGTGCCCGCTTGTTCAGAGGGAGCGCGGGGGGGCTGCTGGGTGCCAGCGTGTACCCCCAGAGAGCGGGGTGCGCACAGCCTGTACTCTACACCGGCACAGCCTCGGGAGAACGCCCGGACCCCCCCTTAACCTCCCACCTCCCTCCCTGCGGGCTCACACACCGCAGCCCGTGGCGACTTCTGACTTCCCACACGCCACCCTCTCGCCCCGGGCACTGGCCAGCCCGGAACCACCGCCGACTGACGGAGCACAAAAGGGGGAAGGAACCAAACCCCAAGCCCGCCCGCGGTGGGCCGGGCTTCCCCGCGGGTTACTGGCGGTCGCCCCGCGGCGCCGGTCCGCGTGTGCGCAACGCCCACAGCTCCTGACCCCAGCGGGGCCAATCCCGCCGCCACACCGCACGTCACGCCACGTCACGCCAGGCTGGCCCTGACACCTCCCCCGGGACGGGACGCGCCGCGAACCGCTGCGCTCCAACCCGTGCACGGACGTATAGACACACTCAAAAAATTAGGGTGTTTATGTTTTGGAAAGAGGCTTAAAAATAATGCTGGTTTCAGAGTTATAAATGTTAGCAGTGTCACAGCCATTTTCTGAACGTACGCTGGAACCTGGCGTTACATGAAAACAATCAAGTCCTCCCTTACTTGTAATTCTTCACTAAAAAAGCAAAACACTGATACTCAGCACTGAGAAGAAATGCCTGTCCGTTTCCTTCAGACACAGCATAAGCTGAGTAAGCAAGATGGTCATTTTGACATTTCTCCATCTACAGAGAGGTTTTACATTCTGTCACACTGACATAGATACATAAAATTAATGGTTTCCGAGGTAATCAACCGATTCTGGTCACACTTGGCGTGTGAGTTTTAGCATTCATAAACAGGAGACTTAAACAGTCATAATACTGCACTTCTTCCTTGCCTTTCTGAGCTGCCTAATTAAATAGATCCAAATACCATTAATTTAACTGCCATTTTATCACCTAAAATGTTTCCGCCTGACCTTGAATCCCGAATAAACTATGCTTAGATACATTGTTCCTGGGTGACCATTGGGAAGTGCATAATTAGAAAACACAGATAATTGGTTTTCTAATTAAGAAAGCCTAAAGCTGTGACTACAGTTTCTGGATGTTTTTCCGCCTTCAAGGAGGTGAGGGAGCATCAGGCTCCTATCCCCCTTCAGCCAGAGTTCTCCCTAAGATGACTTGGCATTCAGGTGTCTCACCCACAGGGCAAAGATGCTGGGGGCAGGTTTCAACTAACTTTGGCAATTTCAAACTTACATATTGAATCCACTCTGGTTAAAATAAGCATCCTCTGGAGTCGAGAGACAGGGAGGCGGTTCCCGCAGTGACTAACAGCAGCAATCTGAGATACCTGTTTTAGAAAAGGGTGACTCATCTGCTGGTGGTGCAGCTGTAGCTTCTATATACGGACACCTGGATTAGTTGTTGGATGCCTGTCTTTTAGATGATGGGTTTGGTGCAATGTGTTCCACACCTGGATGTTAATAAGCAAAGCCCTCAACTCTCCAGCAGCAACCCATGAAAGCCCAGGCTCTGAGTCCTCACAGTGAGAAACATGTCATCTGAAACAGCTTGGTGGCACTGGTCTGTGACTCAGCTTCCTTATTTGGAGATGAGGAGGTTTAAACTGCCCCAAGAATTACTGGAAGCTTGAAAATGAGAAATTTTAGATGAGTTTTAAAGATAAGACTAATTTTGTTTCTTTACACAGCAAGTGATAAACTTCTGGAAGTTCAAATCCTGGATGCCATAGGATGTTGTGGTGGCAGACAGCATCAACAGGTTCATGAAGAATTTAGAGACTCAGAGTAAACAAGGTCCACAACCAGATGTTAAAAGCAAAGATGTGCCCTCTAACACACAAGCACAAAAGATTTTGTGCACACATGTCTGAGCAGAGCAGACCTCAAAGGAGCCCCCAGGTTCACAGGCTCTCCCAAAATAGCTTCTTAGATTCCCACTGATGGAGAACATGACATGGAGCAGGATGGATCATTGGTATGAATGTCAGGGACTATGGTCAGCCAGGTGCAGCAGGGATGAAGAATGGTTGCCAGTAGTCACCCTCCTCTAAATTCTGCTCTCATGTTGGTTCCTGTTGCAGTATGGGGACACAGAGGGCTGGAACCACAGGCCCAGGATCCCACCTAGCTTAGGAGACAGCTATCCTATTCCTCCATGTCATTCCTTTCAGATCTTCCAGTTCACTTCCCCCAGGCTTTGTTTTTAATGCTCTGAGCTTCTGAGAAGTCCAGCCATCGAATTATCAAGATGTCTGATGGCCCACAATAAATATTGCATCTTTGCGAATGCAGCCCATAACTCAGTTTGCCACTCCTGACTAATGAGTCTATCCCAAACTCATAGATGAATATGTTCTCCGGACTAATGACCACATAACATGCTGGGATTGATGTTGTGGAAGATACTGCAGACACATGGGAGTTTTCAGGAAATATCAAGGCTCTTTAGAACCGCTACTAACAATGCACTAGCTCTGTTTTAATATCCGTGTGGGATTTATTCTCTGTGTTTATGACATTTTTCTTTGTCTCCAGTCTATCCAATTCCAATTAAGCTGACTCATGTGCAGGCAGAGCATAGAGGATTGTATTAGAAGAGCATTAAAAATGGAAATTTTTGTTTCATAGAAATTATCTATATACTATATAGTATATATGTATATATACTATACACACGCATGCACACTAGCTTTTATTTGGATTCCGAAAGGTGAAAAATTGCAGGAAAACTTCTTTTTGGACTTATATAAGGACAGACAAAAAGCTGTGGTCTTTAGCTGGCTTGTCTGGTTGATTGTTCATGAGGCAATTCTCTCTTGCAGCCTCAGCAGTGTTTTCCTTCTTTTCTTTTTGGTTTGACTGCTTCCATCTTAATATACATAATCAGCAGCTTTGCACACAAATACAGCTTTAAAGAGTTTACCAAACAAAAGCTGGAAGCCTTTAGTTTTTAAAATACCCAAACCAAAACATTTTAAAATGTATAAAACATTGTTCCTCCTCTAAGATGGTATTTCTGGTTTTAGGCAATATTTCAATTATGATGACCACATCTTCTTCTGGCAAGTGTGTCATGATGCAGTTTTATACCTCTTGAAATGGGCTGTCCTGGAGTCTGAGTCACTACTAATGCATTTGTTTGGTTCCCACTCAGCTGCTGGCTTCTTACATGCTACTGGGCAGGTCTCCTAATCCTCCTGGAACTGTGCAGATTCTGCTTTCTTTCTAGCCAGATTTTCTGCTGCCCTCTATAGAGGAGAGACTTTTATGTTTCACATCTAGCACAAGGAAGCCAGAGTGTGGTCAGGGATGTTATAACCCAAATGGCCGTGGTAGAAACTTTCTGTCTGTTCTGTCTGGTTTAGAGTTCAGCTGTTTCTGTGAAGTTCACAAAGCAGATCCTCGTGCCATCCCTCAGCCTTTGAGGAAAAACCAGAGCAGAATAGTATTCCATCCTTTGCTGCTGCAGAAACCCTTGCCAGAACTGAACTCTCATTCAATGAGAGACACTGAAGCACTTGAACTAAAGCACCCTCTCACAGGAGGTGCATGCACAGGTTTAAAAGACTCTCAAAAATACAAATTAGTTTTAACTGTACATTTAAATAACAAATGATTTTGAATGATTGATGGGTTGAGGCACAGCTCTCCTAATACCTGGTTTGCTTTATGCCTGCATGCTCATCTGGATGTCTTGAGCTAACAGAACAGCAGAGTCTGATAATAAATGTTTCTGCCATGGGAACTGGACTTTTTATTCCTTAGCAGCACATTTACGTGTCAGCTCCTCCTTCTGACTAAGCAGGTACAGAGCACACTTCCAGGATCACCAGTTGCCTGACATGTCTTTGTCTGTAATGAGCTCAGCTACATTTTCCCTGCCCTGTGCCAGGTTACTTTCCTTCAGCCCCACTATCATGGTGTGCTGTGACAGATTTCTGTTCAGCTGGAGAAAACCTCTGCCTGCTGCCCAGCCCTGTACTAAGCTGGGATACAGGGAATGCACAGGACTGTCTCTTTGCCCTGTAGTTACAACTTCAAGACAAACTGGCCAGTACACATGTATTGCCAGTGCACACAGATGTTTCTAACCCTGACGCTTGCCTGGGTGCAGTGTGTGCACCCAGGTGCCAATGGCCTCCCACCTTCTCTAGTCTTCAATTAGTAGGGCAGATAGCTTTACCTGCCTCATGGCATCAGCTCTAGCACAAAGGGTACTACCACACACATACCAATGTGCTTGCTGTTCACTGCCATGCTTAAATGTATGGGACTGCTCAAGGCATATCAAATTGTAAATATTTATAAGGTCAGGCTAGGATCAGGCATTGCATCTTTCATTCAAACCTCACTTCAGAGAACATTAGCCTGTTAAATGCACTCCCTTCCCTTCTGTAAAAGACTGCTGAGGAGAAAAGAACACACTCCTGCTCTGGAGGGACCAGTGCAGCAGTAAACAAGAGCAATGCTTACTGAGAAAGTGAGGTATCTTAAAGGTTATCCACCCCCTTAATTTCCCACATCCTCAGTGAAAAATAATGAGACAGTCTAGATCAGCTGGCATAGATAAAGTGCCTCCCAGTAAGAGACTTGTAACTACTGAAAAAGTGCCTCCTTCCTCCTGTATTTGTAAATAGCTTTTCCATGGCCGAGGGTACAGGGTCAGGAATCTCTTCCTGCTGGGGGTGACGGGGACACAGCTACACAACTGCTTTTACTGCAAGATAGTGAAGACCAGAGTACCATCTCAGAGCAACAGGCAGCAGAGGCTGAGAAATGACCTGGCTGCTGAAGAGCTGTTTGACTGAGCCAGAAGGGAAATGGGAGTGTGAGCTGATTCCAATGAAGGGCATGACAGATAACAGATGGCAGAGTTGCCATGGCTGGCAGAGTGTCTATCACAGTGACATAAACACATATATAAAAGGTGCTCGGTGCTGCAGACTCCCAGCAAAGTCTGTGCAGAGCCTGGTCTGCCAATGAGGGCTGCACGAGCTTCCCGTTTCCCAAATCAAAGCTCTCTAGTAAGCTGAGTAAGGAAGTTGGCTTTGTGAAACAGCCTGAAGCACTTCACTTAGCACTTCAGCCTGCAGACAGTGACTCTTCCACAGACAGTGAGTCTTCTTTAGTGACATATCAGCATGGCCTTTTCACAGTTTCCTGATAATTTGTACCTTCTATCACATGAACCACAAACCACCACCTGTTTTAAATTTGTAATTCCATGCGAGACTCCTGAATGCTTTTGAAACCTGACAGAAAACACCAGCATCATACAGATGTGTGATGTTTGCCAACCTACACCACCTGTCCACCTTACCTTCACTGCAGCTGGCAGCCATGCACAGCAGCACAACCCTCTCAGTTCCCCCCACCAAACCCCAAGTTAGTAATATAGAGTGTTTTTCCATTCTGGGTCCTTCTAAAAAGCTGGCTCTTCCTGTTTTCTTGGTTACACTAGTCAGATCCCCCCCTGTGCCTCCTGGTTCCCAGCAGCTGACCATGATGTGGGTCAGAGCACCAGGATGCTGGCAGATCAGACCAGTTGGGTCCTCTTTCCCTGCTGGCTGCTCCAGCAGCACCGAGACAGCCCTCCTGGTAAGATGGAGAACAAGACCTGAGGGGTCCTGCAGCACAGAAGGTCTATGTAATGGTGAGCCAGAGCCCAGAGACCGCTATTACAGCAACCCTTTACCCAGCCCTTACCCTCAGCCACTTTGCTCAGGGCAGGAACTTCCATGGAGGAGAAAAGGCAGGGGTGGAATTAGAAAAAGTTTCAGAGCACTCACCTCTTTCCTCCACTGCAGACACCCAGGATGATAAACACTCCTTTCTCCAGGATCTGCCAGCTGGCATTAAATCCAGGCGTTGCAGCTGCACACCAGCAACCAGCCCAGATTTCTTGGGAGACTCTTGCTGTGCAGCCAGCAAAGGCGTTTTCTCTTTCAGCAGCTGGAGACCAAGACTCACCTGGAATAAAACAGGGAAAGTCAAGGAAGAACATTGGTGAAGCTGCCAGACTGAGCAAGTGCTGCTCACAGAGGAGACAGCCTAATTGGGGACTGATGAAGGAGTAAACTCTCTCATTAACCACATGTATAGGAAAGCCTCCAGCGAACCTATTCACAAGTAACCAGTGCACATGCCATATGGCTGAGATCTTGGAGAGCTCTCTCCTGGTTTGAAAGCTGGGGCCATCCTGCTCTGCTACCTTATAAGGCAGAGACATAACTTGGTAGGCAGGTGTCACAGTGTTACTGTGCTCCTCTTAACCCTTCTAGGGTCTGCAAGGAACATTGTTCCTCGCCAGCAGTAAGGCTGGGCATTACAACACAGCTAGTAGAGGAGGTCATTGCTCCATGTTTGAGACAGGTGGACTTCCAGGAAGAGCCTCTGCATGTCCAGATTCAATTCTGTAAAGTGTTAGGAGGGATGTCTTGAAGATAGAAATGCTCAGATAGAACAAAAGACCATGGATACTATTTAAAACCAAGAATCAGAACTGGTCTACCTGAACTTGTTAGGTGCTCACATCTGTCTAAAGGATATAACTCAAGTTTGGGTCAAAAGGAGAGATGGGAAGATTGGTCATACATTTGGTCACAAGTGCAAGCACATGCTTTAAAATGGGAAGGGAATTACATCTCCAAGGATGGAGAGGGCTAGGGACCAGCAAAAGAGGGGGGACCCCAAACCATCTACAAAACACAAAGGAGAGCTGTGTCAGGAAACCTTTATTTCTGTCACATACAGGCTCTTAGACCAGTTGGAGTAGATAAATGTTGACCCAATCCACGTACAGTTGATGGTGTTAGTGTGTCTGAGTACTGATCCCACCCTGCTTATTCCCTATGAATCTGAGCTCACCACATGCCACAATACCATGTACTCTGCCAAGGGCACATACCTTCCACCACCCCAGTAAAGTGGTAAGTCCTGGTATCATAAAAGCTCCCTTTGTAGTTTTGTGTTTACGTTCTTTAGGTTTCTATAGATTCGGGTGGAGAAACAGTTACTATAAAACACCACAGGCCAAATACAAGAAAGATGTACACTACGAAGATATTATGTAAAAGTTTCCCAAGAACTGGCAGTCTTTGGAGGCAAGTAACCCTGATGAATTTGCAAGAACTGATAAACTTGTATCACCAGAGTCTAAAGCTGTACACGGCTGTACAATGCCTGCACACATTAGCATCTACAGCAGGTTGTATAACTTGGATCACACCCAGGAGGGCAGTGGTTGCCATATGCAGGTGAAGAACACAGAGTTATGTATACAGCAGATGAAACAAAGTACCATCTGAAGGAGTTTCTAAAGACCTGCCTAAAAGCCAGTGGTGCGCAGGATGACCTTCTGCCCCACACACTGGGCCGGCCTCTGCACAGCTGCTCCAGCTTGTACGTGGCTGTGAATGAAAGGTGTGTTATGTGAATAGTTACCTGCTATTACTAATAACACCTGGGTTCTCTTAGCAACAGCAGCTAATGAATAAAAGCTATTTTAAGAAATAGTAATCTGTGTTTTTCCTTAACATTATTTGATCAAGGAAAAAGGAATTAACACCACCTGTTTGGGAGAAACACGCTAAAGACAGAGTGGCACTCATACCTCTGCCCGTTGAGACCTGCAGACCCAGCTGTGTCAGACAGTGTTAGCACAGGACAGCTGCTTTGACCAAAAAAGCCACTAGCCATGGAAAGGTTTGTTGAAATCCAAGTGAAATCCTTGCCATTTCTTGCTAGAGCGACTTGGCGGCTGCGTGAATATGTTCCTCCTCCTGAAATGTGCAACAGAAAATTCAGTCAAATATAGCCCTGTAGAGGGATTTAACAGGGCCCATGTGCACGCTAGTGCATAGGCAAGATCTGTGCAAAGGGAGGAGGTCCCATGTAAGAGCCAGCTAACCACTGTCTGCTCCACCACGTTCTCTGCATGCTCCATTGCATGGCTGGGGACCATGAACCTGCAGACCCAACTCTGCCACTCTACAGACCTGGCTTTTGACTGGAGCCTTTTTCTAAAGTGTCTCCACAAGTGATGCCTCGTGGCTGACACGGATATCCAGAGGAACTATGCAGACTCAGCACTTCTCATGCAAAAAACCTGCAAGTGTTGAAAGTCACACTGCTGCCAAAGAAATGAGACCCACAACATTTTATCTTGGTCAGCCTCCCCCTCAATCTGCCTCTAGGTAACCTGAATTCCCACCTCTCGAAGGCTGTCAAGTCTCCACTTCCACTTAAGGAAGAGGCAGATTTCTCTGTGTATTAGAAGAACATGGGATTGTTTGAATATCTATTGCAACATAACTGGCTTTATTGAATCAGACCAAAAGTATCCTCTGACTAACCACAGCCAGCAGCAGATGCTTAGAGACCTATAGAACAGTCAGATTATATCTGGACCTTTACTTTTAATAACTACCAACAGTGTCATCCTCTGCAAAGCACTCCTGTGCAGGTGCTGAAAGGCTTGAGCCAGACCCCAGCATCTTACAGCTCCTGCCCTACAGACAGTTTATAGCCCAAGAGGCAGACACCCTGCACACAGATGCAGGCACAGAGCTGCCTTGCAAGAGGAAGCCCAAAGCATCCACGGCAATGCTGGGGATCAAATGAAGTCCCTTTACCCTGGGTTGTATTTTCAAAACCATCTTTCCAAAACGTGATGTAAGTTTTTACACTAAAGAAACAAAGGCTTTGACAGGTGAAACTTCCTTCCAGATTCCCTGGCAGTGTTCCAGCCTTTACGACTGAAATTCCACACCCTCACCTGACCTCTCTGAGAGCAGTGCTTACACTTGCCTAGCTGAAATGCCATTCAAGAAAAACTTTCTGCTTGGTGAGTAGATTTCCTATTGTCTCCAGTAACTCCTTCAATCCCAGCACACTGATATTGGCAACATCATGATTTATTAAGATATGGAAGAGCTTTTCCAGCGTTATTTTTTCCCCCATCACTGATGAGGTGCTGGCTTTGAGAGCCTTCTGGGTTCAGGCAGCTGGAGCTGGCACCCCTGGTGAGCTGTGGTCACCAAACATTTGCAATCAGCAGCTGACTTCCCACTGCTCAGGCAGGTGACAGAGCTTTTTGCTTTTGTATCCAGCACCTTGCTCTGAGAGCAAAAGGGTGTCCCTCAGCCTGTGGGACCTCCCTAGTCCACATATTACTTACAGTCACTAGAATTGTTTAAAGCTCAGGTAAAAGAAGGCAAATTGGGTGTGATACAAAAACAGAGAAAAACTGAGTTGTCTCAGCTCTGCTTTAATGATATTAGTCATGATTTTTTATTCAAAGTTCTCAAAACTCTCTTTCCTTTCTTCCCCTCTTGTGTCTTTCATCTGTGTGTGACACAGGTGATGTCAATCCTGCTGAGATAGTCCTGAAAACTTAGCTTTGACTTCCACTTTTACCTCAGACTTCAAGGAAAGCCTGTGGTATGTCAGCAGTTGTAAAGCTAAAGGGACTCCTTTCCAGTCCTCTCTACCAGTGCCAAAACATTGTCAAATCCTCACACTTCAAGCAGAAGCCTTCCTGCTTCAGAAAGCAACGTGTTGTTCACAGTGCATCAGTAAGCAGAGTAGATGATGGCATGGCTCCAGTGCCCTCTAAAGGTTCCAAACTGATGCTGCCAGCAACCCAAGCAGATGCCACCTCTGTCTAGCAGGCTGGCATTTAGAAAGCCATGAGGTATCAAGTGAGAGTTCTTCAAGGCTGTATCACCAGAATTGCCAGAGAGAAGCCAGCAATAACCTTAAGATTAAATCCCATCACTGTAGGAGTTACATTAATTACAGTGCAGATGGAGTGGGTGAGGGAACCTGTATGAAGGAATTAAGCAATACACCTACTCAAGTTAAACCCCAGTGACATCCACTCCCTCCCCTCAGATAAGTGTCTCCAGTCAGGGCCTACATGCAACAAGGTGAACATACCAGCTCCTCCACCAGTGGGGTAGAAATTCCCAACTCCTCTTTCCCTCTGTCAGTCTCACGAGGCTAATAATGTTTGGGTTTTTTATAACTATTTTTTTTTTTTCACCTAATACATGAAACATGAACTAGACTGGGGCTTAAGGAGTCTGGATGCTCTCTGTCACTGACTGGCTGAGCAACCTCGCCTATGCCCTCTTGTTCCTTCATTACAAGAAGGACTAATCACCACCCCACTGAGCCTTATGCAACACACTTCTGTGATACTGCTGCACCCATTAAAGGAGTAATTTGACATGTCCTAGACAGCCAGAGGCTTGGCATAGCAGTTGGTTTTGTAACACCCTAAGGCTTATTTGATTCTGCATTCTTGCCTAAGGTCTTTTTGCAGATGGATGGAAAAAAGTCAACTTCAGATCAAAATTCTTTTAAAATTTTGACATCATCAAGCAATATAAAGTTTTGTAACTGTTTCATTTGCTTAGTGATGAAACAGCAGCAGAGCCACTGGGAGCCCTGCAGCTTGATTATCTGCTTTCCAGGCATCAGAGGAGATATGATAGATGTTCAGATCTAGTAAGATTCCCAATTCACAACATCTGAAGACCAAACATCTGTAATTTTCCCTCAGGCAGGACATCCTGCCAACCACTGCAGTGACGTGGTCACGCTAATTAAAGTGCCATATTTTCTGTTTGTCTGCAAGCACCAGAGTTGCTGAATCTTTGGCTGACCACAGAAACCTGAGAACAGTAAACTTCATGGGTGATAGGACTGATGCCATGCAACGAGGAAACGGGCTGATTGATGCACACCCCCTGCTCTCTGACATGGGTGGAGCAAGGGGTTGCTTAAGTGAAATGACCCGATCAAGACACTGCCAACCCACAAACGCCCACGAAGGTACCACACAACCAAGACAGCAGCTCAGGACAGACCCCATCAAAGGGTGACCTCAGCCTCTATATCCTCAGATGACACCTCCTGAGCTCTGCCCCTCCGCCCCACTGTCTGTGACATCATCAGATGGGAAATATCCCTGGCTTGGCCAAAGAGACCCCGCAGCAGCCCTGCAGATTTGACTATTAACTTGTCCAGAGACCTGAGGAACAAAGCTCTCCCATGAACAAACACACTTACAATAGCAGCTGTGTCCCCAGGATTAATTCATAAGCTTCTGATAATGATAGTTCTGATAATTCATAAGCCTAATGATATGCCAGCAACAAACAGAGAAATGCTACACAGGAGGTCAGACTGCCACATCATCATCATCATCATCAAGACTTTCACAAGCCTTCACTACATGTCAGGCTAGGGACAAAAGGACTCCTTTCCTCAAGGGTGGGGGACTCTAAACTGCCAGAAACAGTTTCAGGATTGCCTCAGATTCCCACCTAACAACTTCTCTTTCACACTACCACAGCACACCTAATCCCAGAAAAGAGACTGAAACAAGGGAGAATGGCAAAAGGTAACTCCCTACTCAACAAAGTCCACTTTCTGTACTAAGAGCACACCATGTATTGCTTTGCTCCCCTTCCCCTGTACCATACCAGCTCTAATAGGTAATTTCCAAAGATATCTTCAGCTCCTTTTCAGTAGCAGCTGCTTGCCAGCCTTAAACCACAACCTAAACCACATGCAGGATTTATGCAGCCTAATCTCTAACCCTGCACTGGAGTTCTGCTGCAGCCCATCTTTTCCCTAGCAGAGAGTATCAGCTACATACTCTCATCTCCCAAGTAATCTTCTAGAAGCTCCTGTCTCAGCAGGCTCCTCTTACAGCAAAGCCCCCCTGGTCATCCGTCCTCTGCTCCCCACTGATCCCCCCAGATGGAAGAGGGAGCAGGCACAGCTGACTTTCAGCTTGGCTCTCTGTAAAAGGGCGCTCCACCTTTCCTCAGCTGAAAAGTTACAAGTTTGTGGAAATTTCTGTACAAGCTCTCCAAAATGTGAAGGCTGAGTTCTTAACTATGCTTGGAAGAAAGAGTGAGCATAAGAGAATAATCCACCATTTTAGCCTTGCAAAGAGGACATGCAGTCCAAGGTGATTTTAGAAACTACCAAAAGCACTGCGAAGCACCCACATTTCAGAGGGCAGGGGTCCTATTTTTTTATGGAAAGCAGCATCAAACAGGGGTTCATGACTAGTTTGGTTTTGTTGGGTTTTTTTGGTTTTTTGTTGGTTTGTTGTTAGTTTTGTTGTTGGGTTTATTTTTCCCTGTTTTTTTTCTTAGATGTTTCTGAATTTTGCTCTTGGAAGCTCACTAGTACTCACTAGTTCCTTGGGAATTCTGGCTTCTGTCCTCTCAAGATAACCCTGCAAAGGGGAAGGGAGAACAGCTCCAAATTACCATCTAGCTGGTGCTTAGAAATAACATATTTGTGGCCAGCTTCTCCCTGTTTTTACAGGCTCATCATATTTTGAATGTGTGTGCTTTGACTCAGTTCATATGCAGCCCAGAAATGTCTGCTGGTGGGCCAAACCAGCAGTCACTTGGCTCTCCACGAGAGCTATCACATGTAGAACACACTGGGGCTGAGGTCATGAGAGGATGTGGCAGTGGGCACTGTTCCCATTGGTTGGGACACTGAGGGCAGAAGTCCCAGTGGATTGCATGATTTTGTTTGTGGTCCTACAACCTTCCCTGTAACCTGTAGGGTGCTTGCTCCTTTGGTGCATGGGTCAGATGGGGAAAGCAGTAGAACGCTGCTGAATTTTCATCATTAATGCAGTGGCTTTGGGAGAGAAGAGGGAGATAGCCCCAGTTTGGTGGAAACACTGACAGAGTCCTGAAATCCATATCCTTCCTCTGAGGGGAGGCTTTGCAATTCGAGTCAACTTAGCAAACAATATGGCATTTGATTAGTCAGTTGTTTTCTGGGCCCCTATGGCCAGAAATTATTGCAACTGCTCTGCCTTTGGGCAGACATTTGATGGAGTGCCACATTATATGTTTATTAAGGGAGTGAAGAAATCCTAACTTAATAAAAATAGCAAGGCTTGGATTAGAAACTAGCTGATGTGTGAGGAACAGAGGTTCACTGTTGCTTCAGGATGCCTCGTGTGGACAGAAGGATACTGCAGTGTGGATGTGTGCCTGCTGAGGTGAGGCTGAGGAGATGCAGAAGATACAAGACTGGCCTGAGTAAGCACAGTAAAACATCACAAAGTCTTTTGGATGACTGACTGATGTCTTGATCAGGAGAGGGCAGTGGGCTCTCTCTGGTAGGGGAGATCTGCCCAGATCTGCACCTCGCAACCCAGCAAAGATGGAAGGCACAGGATGGGAGGGGAGGTGCACAGTGGGGTCTGCTCTCCTGCCATGCAAGATGGGACACTCTTAATGACAGTTGGAGTCGTGTTAGTGGTCCTCACAGTATTTATGGAAAAAGGACAGAGACTGTTTAAAATGTCCATTGTCAGGCTTCTTTTAGTCAAATGGAAGATTACCTTATGAACTGATACCTCCTACCCCCAGGTGGGTGTAGAAAAGGAACTAGAAGGTTCAGTGTCTTCAAACCTTTGCTTTTTGCTCCCACTTCAGCCAGGCCAAGGGAATTACTTTGTAATGAAGGCACCACTTCATTCTGTGATGCCAGTGTGCCACTAGCCCTGCTGTGGAAAGAGCTGCCCTCTGCAGAGAACCACCTCAACTGCTACAAAATCACACTTTGGGATCCAAGGCCTCTTTTTTCCCCCACAAAAGAGAACCTCTAGCCACAGTGGAGATTCTGTACCCATCATGCGTGAGGTGCCATGCTGCCACTCTGGGGGGGCGGTCACCTCCACTGACAACACAGATGTTACACCTTCAGTCACTGCAAACACAGAGAGTGCTTTTATATACACACCCTTTCCTCTGTCACTTCTTATCACACAAGTGATCTGGAGTCAATATGGCCAAAGGATTGTTCAGGCAAATTAACTCATATAAAGACTTTGATGCTTCTATTAAGACAAGGAGAAGGCTGCCATCAAGATCAAGGCCTCCACTGTGGTGGGTGGTGTACAAATCCACGTTGGGAGAGACCCACTGTCTCCAGAAGTTTACAGTATAACTAGACACTTGAATGAGGAGGGAGACTGAGGCATGTGAAAAAGGAATAAATTATCCACGGTCAAGGGATGAGCTGGAATTAGAAGCTCCTGTGTTCTGAGTAGGATCTGCTATCTCCTGTTAGCATCACCACCTACCAGTGACTTATACAGTCTGTAAACACTCATAATAAAAAGCCTCCCTTAATTCCTGAGGACATTTTGTTCTTTCTCTGATTACAAACCATGGGCAGCTAAGGGCTGTTGCAGCAGCTGTAGAAAGGACACAGCAACAGCAGGTGGATCGTGGTTGTAAGAATGACTCCTGTCATCTCAGTCGTCTATCAGAACTCCATGGTGCTAATAAAAAAAGCCCCTCACAAAATGCACAATGTGCATTATCAGCTGCAGTAAGAGCTGAGGCAGCATTGCCATCCCTGAGTCGGAGAGGGAACTGCATGGGAAATGCATCCTAAGCTGGTGCCTTCAGTGCCACTGCAAGTTACATATTCTTCTTCGCTCACTGATGGCATGAGGTCTGAATCGTGTTGCCAGGCTGCTGAAAACCAAGGAGAGGAAGGGTGGGACTCTGCCTCCAAACAAGCACTGTGATGAAATCCAACAGCACAAAGTCTGGGGGTTGGCACATGGTTCACAGTGGCGACAGGTAAGGACAAACTATCTGAAGCGCATCACTCCAGAAAACACCAGCCAGCTATGGATTAACACGAATGCTAGTTTCTTCTAATGTGGTGGGCAGTTGGTTTTCTTACCACCTTCTCTGCTGGTGTGGCAATGGATTTACCATCTCTCTGCCTGAGCCTGGGCTAGTCATCTTGTGCCATGTTTCAGTTACCAGCCTCCAGTCAATGGCTTACACTTTGCATGTGTACTGAAAGGCTGCAGAAGATGGTGTGCTGGGATGCTGCAGTGACGGAGATAAGAGAAGGATGAACTCATAAAAGCAATAAGCTTCACACAAAGCAAACTTGACTGCTGTCAGTTGTAGCAGAGGAACATAACCATCCAGCATAACGTTTGCAGTCACTCCCCCTCAGCCGCACCTGCCCTGCATGAAGCTCTCTTTCCTAGCTGTGCTTCAACAGTGACCAGCAGAAAAGGGATATTATTTCTACCCAAACTTCTCTTTCCTTCACTCTCTAGGTCTCTGTTTTTTAGGGCTCAATGGAAAATCTTGATCAGGCTGCAGGCCATGTTCTTAGTCTGTAACCAAAATACCTGATCCTTTTACACAGGAAAAGAAACACATCCTTCAGAGTGTTATGCTTCAATAAAGTACCTCTTTGTGGTGGCCCTCATCAGTGGTGAAACCTCGTCCAGGCTGACAGTGTGACGGCCAAGGAGCTTGTCCCCAATAGGCCAACAAGAGAGCCACTTTTTTATTTATGCAGCAGTCTGTTTCCTGGGACATTAAAAAAGAGGTCAGCATTGTCCAACAACAGTGTGTCCACATTTTTCCAACAACTATCCTCCTACTTAAGATTTTGACAGGAAGCTGTATTCTGGCTCTGTCAGCAATGACATTTGCAAAGGATTGGTGATAGATTTGTGGTGCCAGTTTATCCGGACCAGTCTGGAGCTTTTTCTTCATCTTGGCTGTCTGATTCAGTCTCCGAGCTCCTCCTCATCACCATTTATTGGGACTGACAGAATGTTTTTGGCAGTAAGTGCAGATGACACTGGGGAGTGCTGGAGCCAGATCCTGAGCTCTAGGGCTTTTTTTTGGAAACTATTGCATTTTCATTACCTCTCATAGGGGTCCACAGCACCCCACTGACTGATAGGATGCTCACCACTGAAATGCATCTACTCCCAAGGTGAAGAGTAGCAACAAGTAACAAAATGAAGGCCAAAAGAAGTTCTTGGCCAAGGAGAGAACAAAAGATGTGGCATTTTAATGTACGAACACGGAATAAGTGAAATTTCTCAGGCAAACAGCCAAGAGCCCACACTCAGCAAGTTTTGGGCAACACCGAGAGGCCTTGCATGTCTCCTCCTGTGATTTATAGCAAGCCTTTTGACACTTGGTGTTCACTGGAAAGCTCAATTGCCCACAGCCCAATTCTCTCTGCTTGCCTTTTGCACGAGAGAGCAATCTGTTCCCAGCCCTGCCGATTCCAGAGAAAACAAGCCCCAAGAGTACCTTAAAGGCTTGAACACAAATAGCTCCCACTGTGTATTATTTTCAAACCAGTCTCATGATTTTACAGGCCTGACTCATTCCATGTAAATGCTGAGGGTTAGTCATGTTAGTCGTCTGTAGGCAAAGAGGAAGGAGCTCACTGGACTTAGGCTACTGCAGTTTTTACCACTGTTTTGGGGCAAAGAGCTGAGCAAGGTTTACAGATCCCTAACTTTGGGATTTGTCCTGGAACCTGTTAGGGGTCACAGAAGTGAAAAAGCATGGATCCAGTTCCCCTGTGCATGCTGGTGATGGCTTTACACCCATCATCTGCTGCTGAGGGTCAATGAGCACCTGATCCTTCCCAAGCTAAGGCTGGGTGTTGGGAGAAGACTCTCTGGCTGTCAGGCTGTCTGGACCACGGGAAAGGGTGCTGAAGAGGAAGGGAGGAGGAAAACAGATTTTTTTTTAAGCTCAGATCCCTTGCAGAGCCTGTTGTCTGCGCTGGACATGGCAATGCCCAGCCCGGGAAAATGTCCCTGTGTCCCTGTCATACAAGGATGCTTTTGAACAGCACTGCAGAGCCGCAGCCGGGCCGGGAGCACCATCTGCCGGCTGCGGACCTGCAAGCTGGCTCACCGGAGCGACAAACCGCGGGATAATTCCCAGCGACGGACGCTGCTGCACGGTCACCAGACTGCGTAGCAAATCAGAGTTGAAAAAGATCACAGGACTGCATAAACCTCTCAGCTAAACCTCCTCCTGCCTGCGTTACAAAAGAGACTACAACCCCCCCCGGTGTCTCTGCACCGGAGCAGAGCTGTTGGATGGTGAAGGACACCCAGCTGTCAGTCTGCTGGAGCCCCTGGCAGCTCCTGCAGAGCACGTGGATGGTTTCAGATAAAAAAAGATCAAAGCATGTCACTGTGCAGTTTCTTAATAAACAGGATTGATTTGGTTCAGTTTGAAATGAGGTTTTGCTTCCAATTATTCCTGATGATAATAACAACATGGGGGCAACCATGGGGAGCCTGAAAGGGAAACAAACCACAGGTCTCTGCTGCCACAGTGGACCCATGTAAGCAGCTCACCTGCAGGTTTTTTTTTTATTCCACAGGGCTGATGAAGACTCAAGCTTAGTAATTTACATTACAC
Organism: Florisuga fusca; assembly: GCA_038090715.1. NCBI lineage: Eukaryota > Metazoa > Chordata > Aves > Apodiformes > Trochilidae > Florisuga > Florisuga fusca. Next base: position 28,407,896 of record JAAWXA010000010.1, on the reverse strand, counting down.
TGCTGAGCCATCTTCCTGCTTTACCCCCACCTCATCGCCTCAGGTCCACTGAGCACCACACACCTATCAAACCCATACCCCTTTGCCCTCCACCTACTGATCCAGGTTTTTTTTTTTTGCCATGCCCCAAATCTTATCTTCTTGTCAAGAGACCAAGCATGTTTCACCCTTGAGAGGCAGAACCCTCGTGGGTGCTGAAGAAAGGCTCCTTTTGCAGAGCCATTTGCATCAATGCCTGTGACACTTAATCCTGTGCCTCCAAGCTTGCCTGTGGTGGCCCAAGCCAGGCTCTCTGAAGGATGTTGGCCATCTCCAAGATGAGCAGTATCACATGGCCTGGGCTCCTGGTCCCCAGAGGGCTGTCCTGGGCAGTGCTGTAGCTGCTACTCCAGTCAGAAGCCTGACTTTTCTTCGAGGTTCTTGGGGACAGGAGTGGGGTGTGCCTGGCAGGTGGCCTGGATATGTTGCTTAGACCTGGCAGCTCGCTGCGGTCCCTCTCACCTCCTGGCAGCTGGCTGGGAACACACTTCAACTTCTTCATTTCTGTTCATCCTAACTCCACCTTCATGAAGTGCTATACATCATTTCTCTATCACCTTCACAATCCTTTTACTCCAAGCTGGTCCTGATTGCCCTTTAGTGGCACACCACTTCTTCACTTTCCTCTGATTTTCACCCCCAGATGCCCTACGCCTCTCAGCGCTTTTGTCCCTTTCCCTCTCACTGCCCTCATCGACCAGGGATGCCCTTATCTGTCCCTGCATGAACTGGAAGGAGAACCTGCAGGTGTGAGGATACACTGAATACCAGGAAAACACAAGCTGACCTTATGGGAGGCTGCTGGGCCTGCGTCACCCAAGCAGAGCCAGGAACATAAAGGTTACAAAGTCAAACTTACAGCCGGGAGGTCACACAGCCATTTGCGTGTCCTGGTGTGTCAATACTGTCTTAAATGGCACAACTGCAGATACAGATATACAAAAAAACCTCAAACCAAAACAAAAGACAGGCTTCTGGCCACAACAGCACCTTCCCTGCCTTTTTAGGGCTGAAATTCTCAAAAAAACATGTTTGTTTCTTCCATTGTGTGCCAGTCAATCTAATAAAAGCTATTCAATTTCTCCTGCCTTTGTCTGGCTTTGTTTCTGGAACCTCTTGACCATAAGAGCATAATATCACAGGTTCAATACAGGACTGAAAGCCACACTTACAGTTTGCTGGGGTGCTGGGGTGTGTTTTGACAGGAATTGGGCACTATGGAAGCTGTATTCAGCTGATGCAAAAGACAAAGCTGCAGTCAAGTCAGTTGGTATCTGCTTACAGCCAGACTTTTTCATCTCTTCCATGTTTGAAGTTTGTGTGCCCCCTAGGCAACATTAATTTACTTTCATTTTGATCTTATACCTTTGGCATATCTTTTAAAATAAGTCTGAGCCAGACCTGGAATTTTTATACCCACTTCCCAACAGTAGCATTGGTACCAGGGTGAAAAGGCAGCAAGAGCATTAGAAGCTTTATCTTTCACTCTTTCTGTGATTATTTGCACAAGCTCTTGTACAAATAAGATTTCAAGATCTGGAGTGACAGTTTACATTTTTCTCTGTAATCTGGAAATGAAACCTAGACATCTTATGTCAATGTTTTGGTTTGGTTTTTAACAAACTGGAAAAAATTACCACAGATAGTGGTAGGCTCTCCATCTCCTGTTGTCCCCAAACTCTGTCTCTGCCATTCTGGGAGATGTGCAAATGGTTGCACAAACATTACAGCCCTCAGTGCAAAGGTCAGCAGAGATCTGTAGTGACCGATGGGTCAGATGGGCTATCCTTACAGCCATAAAATGTACTTTAGTGCTCTCTGGGCCCATTTTAGAAAATTTCTAGAGCTTTAGTTAGTAATAACAACAAAAATTGAGGAACATTATGAAACAGTTTTGTATCCTATTTCTTTAGAGAGTACCTCATAGAGTCTATTAAATAGACTTTGAGAGCTGTACTTAAGTGCTTTGAAACATGTTTGGGACACTTTTGTTTCAGGCTCTGCCTCCATCCTTTTTGGCTTGAAAAGCATGCTTGTTTCCAGGAAAGTGACCATTGCATTTAATTGAAATTCGAAGTTGACTGGGGAGGCTGCTGGCTCTGAAGCACCCTGGTGCTGCTGGTGCTTCCTTGAGCTTGGAGGAAGGCTTGGCTGCCTCTTGTATCAGCTAATAAAAAAATAAATTCCTCCTCTTTAATTTGGAACCACCTACAATTATTTTTTCCTCATTTTTGCATTCCCCTTACTTAATTTTTCTTGGAGTAAACAATAATAGCTCACCCCAGTGAACTCAGTGGTGTCCTTCCTTTCCAGTTGCTCCAGACATGCCTGAAGTGGTGTGTGATTTCAAAATGGACCTAAGGAATGAGAAAACTCTGGTTCAAGAAAAAAGACGTTTGGAGACTTAGAAGAAACAACTGGAAATTATTTTGCTTCCTGCCACTGGAAATAAACTCCCAGTGCAGGGTGGCAGCATCCCACTGGTGCTGTGCTGGGGGGGGGCTGACCCCCACCAAGGTGGGCAGCCCCTCAGCTCCCCAGAGCAGCATCAGCTGCTTCCTACACTGGGTCCAGGACAGCTTCTTCTGGCAGGAAGAGCACAGGCACCTCCATTACTTGAGTTAGGCCATCAAACCCATTAAACTGTGCTAAAATTCACAGTATTGACACTCCAGTTCAATATAATTAGAATTTTTAAAGTAGGTTTTTAATTTTTAAAGGAAGGGACTTTTCCCTTACCTTTCAGTTTCTGAGGTTTGATCTAAGTAAATTCTCAAGGAAGGAGCTGAAAGGAGCCCTTCCTGTTGACT
>JAAWXA010000010.1:28273585-28405027 GCA_038090715.1 Florisuga fusca | reverse complement strand
GGGGGCTGAGAGGGGGGAGGATGGAGAGACAGTGCTGTGCCAGTGGAGATTGAATCTAGTGATTATTTTAAGGGATTTGCCATCTCTTTCTTTATCCCTCTCTCTTTCTTTTTTTTCTTTTCCCCTTTTCCCTCCCTCTTATCCCTTTCGTGGTGCATTTGTCTTCAAGGAACCTGGGGTGTTCTTTTCATCAGTTCAATCTCTCTCTGGCACTTGAGTTCTGATTGGCTGAAGGACTTAGGAAAAAAAAAAATCTTTAATTAAGTAGATAATCTCTTCTTAGGAAGTTCTGCAGCTCCATTTCACCAACCCTCTTTAGCTCTTACTTTAGGATTGGTTACCCTTCACAGAAGTTGGGATTCAGGGGGCATAAACCTCTTCATCACACCAGGATCGCCGGGTGGAAAATAACTAACTCCATCCCTTCCCTAATTTTGCTGTGATTGTTTTTTTGGTTTGGGTTTTTTTTATTTTCTCCCTGGTGGTGGTAGTACCCAAAGGGTTTGTTTGTTTTATTGGGTTTTTTAAGGATCTGCTTTCTCCCTCTTTATTTGGATTTTATATTTCATATGGACCCTTATCTGGTCATCTTCTTCCTCACTCCCTTCTTCCACTCCTGCTGTGCCTGGTGAGTATCAAGAGCACCTCAGTCTGTGTCACAGGCAGGTGGACTTCCTGGACCTCTTCGCCTTCCTAAATATCCCCTCTTAGCTCAGTTCAGGTCTTTAACATAACCAGATATTTAGTGAAGTCCCAACGCACTCATTGACAGAGAGGTTAGACCTAAGAAAGTTTCCTTTTCCCCCTGCACCTCCCAACAGTAACTATATGAGCCAAATCCTGAGCTGGGGTAAATTAGAACAGGGGAAAGATGCAGAGGATCTAGCCCCCCTCACTTCCAACTGGGAAGAGAACCTAATGGGAGAGTCAGGAATTTCTGGTTTTCCAAAGACTCAGTCAGTTTGTCTCTTGTCTTAATCAAATGGAGTGGGGCTCCTCCAGTGCTCCCCGAAGAGGACAGTCCCTGATTAAGAGCTCAGAGCCAGCAGGGGTGAGATAGATCCATCGGAGCATCCCTCCAGATGTGCAGCCCGAGATCCAGGCTCCTTGGCAGGCACAGGATCAGAATTACAGGTCTGAAATTCACGTCCTAGGATTTCCTGGGGAGAAGCATTTGGTGCTAAGGTTTGTTTCCCAGACACCTGGGTTGCATCACAGCAGTCGCCCCAGGCACAAGCCTGCAGCCACCTCCTGTGGGCCTCTTGCTCCTCCTAAGGCTGGCTTAACACTTATTTCCAGAAATGTTTTATAAGGATGAACAAAAAGAGATTGCATTTGCAGCAAAACTTGTCATTCCTTGAGGAGTTTATCTATCCCTTGTACAAATGGAAATGGACTCGAATGACCTGGTTCTGTAGGGTTTTTTTTCCTATGTGATTCTTACTGAGTACCCAAACTTTATTCTCCATTTCTGTCACACCCTGGGGAATTGCTCAGTGGATTTTAGACTTATCTCTGAGTGCAAGAAAAGGCTTTTCCCATTCAACTACTAAAATCCCTACCCCACTGCAGATCTCTAGGGTTGTTACTATGGATGGAGAAACCAAAATTACAGAAGAGAAACTCAAGAGTAGATGGGACCTCATTCCTTTTAGGCTGTGAGTGGAATTTCTGTTCTTTCTGAGATTTTCAACTCAAAAAAAAAAAAAAAAAAAAATAAATTGTATATGTCTGAATATCATACCATAGCAAAGTGAAGATAAATCTCCCTTTCCAGATCAAGGGGAATATGTATGTTATAGAGATGATGGGCAAGAAATGCTGATTTTTAAAATATTTCTGCTTTTGTTTATTTGTCTTGCTTTTCCTTTTTTTGAGGCTTAGATTACCTGAGATGATTTTTAAAAATCAGCATGTTAAAGAAACACTTTAAAGGGAGAAATTTCAGAGCACAAAGTAAAGTTAAATATGGAAATCGCAGGCCTTTTCAGTGGAAATTAGGTGTCTAAATTCTCTATCTGCCTTCCAGAAGTTTTTATCTAAAAGTTTATAGATCAAGATTGCCCTGTTCCACTCTGCATGTTGCTCATAGCTCATAATTTCCTAAGAGGAAGGAAAATTGCAGACTTTATTAAAAGAGGTCATATTACAGACCCTGTCCCTTTACTCTGGAGGAGAAATAAAGCAAAGTTTGTGGGAATCACAATAATAGTAATCCTGCTTGCACTTTTTGCAGGTTTTCTTTATCTGATCCAACAGCGTAAAATGATACTAAATTATTTTTCCCTGTGATTTATAATAATGAGGATGGGGGAAATACAGATCAACAATATATTTTTTGTAAATATACATGGCCACTTCCCTTGAGTGTGTATTAGATTCTGTCAGCTAGGTCAACGTGTTTCTAGATGAGCTAAAATGTCAGGATTGTATCTAGGAACTAAAACCAAATAAATATTAAAAAAATACTGAAGGAAAGAGGGAAAGAAAAAAAAAAAAAAAAGCGGTGCTCCAAACATTAATGAGTTGCCTCCTATCCTGTGGGAATAACGTAACAATCTCTAATACAGCAGTTTGCTTCTTAATGTTTTTTTTCTACAATTCAGCTGTGGGACTGCCTTAGTTTCCAGTGTCACCAGTGTTCTAGTAACTTGGGGCAGTTGGTATTTGTGGATGGGACTTTGAATGTGAAATTATATCAGTTTTCTGTATTTACAATAATGAGAGTAAATACAGCTTTATAATTTACTGGAGCATGAGAGGGGGATAAGGTATCAAATCCCTATGGGATATTTGATAAGGCTTTTGGAGCATATTAAGCTAAGGGGCAGGATGCTGCTACTGGTTAAAGCTGTAACTGAACAGAAATTATCTGATGCTGTATAGTATTTGATATGTGTAAAATATAATGGGAGAGCTGCTTGGCAGGGTAATTTGCTTTTGGGTTCAATAAAACTGTGATTGAGGAGAACTGCTGTAGATACTCATTTGCTTTGAGATATTTTCCTAGTGTAGGATGCAATGAAAACCACTTGTCCCAGATTTACTTCTTACCTGGGTGTGTGGAGTTGCAGCAAGGTAAGCAGCGTGCCCTGCCCAGGGCTCTGCATGGGCTGGGGCTGGAGAACTCCTCTCTACCTGCTGAGGTCTGTCTGTGCTCTCCTCTAGAGCTGTCCTGGAGTCTGAAGGTAGAGGGGAGAGGGGTTTAGATCGCTAGAAACCTTGTAAGCTTTTTTCTGAGAAGATAAATAATTTCAAGAGTTTCACGTGTGATTTCAAAAAGTTTTAAATCCATGTGGTGACACCAAAGTTACAGGCATTGGGCTGTTCACACCCAGTGTGGATGCAGCTAGCCAGTAAGTTTAGGATTACATTCTGCTTTCCTTTACAGTGGTGTGAAAAATGAGTAGAAACAAATAAATCAGACTACAGAGATAAAAACAGATTTATTTTCATAGCAATTTGTTATTTTCAGCACAGAATGGCTCAACTGGCATTGCCAGTACTGCTCTACATCCACAAAACAAGCGACTTAATTACTCTCTGCCTCTGCTGGAGACTATATCCAGTATAGAGATGCATTTTTCTTACCTAGATCACAAAAGCAAACAAAGACAAAGCACACAGGCTTTGTGTCCATTATCTTCCCTTCTCTCTTAGCATAAATAAGAAAAATTTCAGCTAACCTCCAGCTGTATGGACAGTCCTGTCTCCCCTCCTCCTACATTCACTTGCAGCTACAAGAATTAAGTGTGGGGGGTCAAGTGTACCTAAATTAATCCCTTGCTTATCTAAGTCCTACGAACCCATCCAGCAGCATGCTTGCCTGGTGATCAGAGAGATCAAGGAAAATTCCTTCTGTCTCCCTGACTTAATAAAAATGTTTAGAATATCCCACTGGGGAAATTGCTACTGTAACATTTTCTCAGCTGCTGATGGTAAATTGGCATATCCTAAACTTGGGCTTTTTGCAAACCTCGAGGTTTATCCTGTGAGGAACAGACCCTGCTCAATGCAGCAAAGCCAACTGACACCTGCTAACAGGCTGGTTTGCTGGAAACCCTGAACTTGTGGTTACTGTCCTCCTCCTAAAGCCACCCGGGCAACTGCTCAGATGGTCCTAATCCAAGGCGAGGCCAGAAAGCTTCTGAAGCAAATCCTTCTTGTACACAGTGAATGTGGCTTTTGCTGCTGAGGGGGGAAGCATTGCAGATGGGATGTCTCCTGTGCTTCGCCCATGAAAACAAGATGAGAGAACTTGTAGTTCTCCAAATCTTGCCTATACAGGAACATTTTACCAAAGTTTTCTCACAGCTGCTGCCAGGAGCTTAGATTCACACTGACACCATCCTGAGTGTGGTCCCCACAGACAAGTGCTTAAGGACAAGGCAGAGGACAGGAGGGAAACCAGACGGAAAAATGACTTGTTCATGCTGCTACCCAGTTGCATTAGGACAGGGACCCATGGAGCTCCCACAGTCTGAAAAGCCCCAGGGTCATGGCCCTGTGTGATTCAGGTCACCCAGTGCTCTAATCACTCAGCTACAGATGCCATCTCTCTGAGTCCCAGGAAATATTTAATTAGCTGCACAATACAGAAGCAGCTCCCAGAGGAAAATTCCAGGTCTGGAACAAAGGGAAAAGATCTCCGGCTCTTGCAGGGCCCTGGCACAGCCCTTTCCCTCCAGTTTTGACACAGGGGAATCTTTCCCAGCACAAGATTCATCAATATGGACACACATCCCCCACCCCCAAAAAAAGAGTTAGACTTGCCAAAGTGAAACTTTGCAAACTAAGCCTCTCAAGGCTTTCTAAATTGTGGTAACAGCAAAGAACATTTTTTTGAGGTTTTGACCAAATTACATCCAGGCTGCCCCCGTGTCTGGGGGAGGGAGGCAGCATACCTAATTCTTTGTCCCCCAGTTTGGGATGGCAGTGCCTGCTTGTGCCTGTGCTCAAGCCTGTCCCGGGAAGCCCCAGGGAAATGCTGCCCTGAGTTATGCTGAGCAGCAGCTTGGTAAGGGAAAGGGAACAGGAAAGTCCTAAAAAAAATATGAGGGATTAGTATGAATGGCAGCTGTGCAGAAGAAATCAAAAGGAGGGAGAGGTGAAGAGGTTGCAGCCTGGTACAGCCTGCTTGGGAAAGTTGGAGAAGGCACCATCCTGGCCGTACAATGAGGGAAGACAGGGAGAGAGCTACAGCTAGAAGACAGGCAGGCTGAAGGGGGCAAGAGGAGAGCCCTGGGATGCCTGGCATTCTCCAGACCCCTCAAGGATCACCCCTCCCTACTAACACTGTCTCTCTCTTCCAGGTCAGTGAATAATTTCCTGATGACAGGCCCCAAGGTAAGATAAATTCCTTTGATCTCTGTCCCTTATTCTACTAAACCCAGAGAAGGAGGGGCTCCTCCTTCCCAGTCCTCTCCAGGCAGCCTTGGCCACAGTTCCCCTTGTCCCCCAGGTTTCTAGCAAGAAGACAAAGAAGGGCAGAAATTACCTGCTACAAGCAACAACTCCTGGTCTGTTTCAGCCCTGAACAAAGTTGGTCTGATTTTAAGCTGGGTGGGGGCAGGTTTTGGAAATGACTTTATTAGCCAAAGCTGGGCATCTCACCTGTTACCTGTTGCTTCCTGATGATCACATTAGCATAAGAAACAGCAAACAGCTGAAAGGCCACTTCTTGCAAGCCATGCAAAAATAAAATCCCCAAGAAGCACAACTGGAATTGCCAAGGCCTCCTTCAGTGTATTTTGATCCCCCCTTACTCCTTGTACCCTGTATTTAGAGGCACTTCTTTTTTAATTTCCTAATCAGGACCAATTGTAAAATTCACCTTTTTTGTTGTTGTTGTCGCTGGCTGTTCCCCACAAACACCTCAAGCTCATCTAGCTCTTGCTAAATCTAAATTTCAAAATGTTATGGTGGAGCAACCTTGCCCCAAAGCACAGGCCGTGCCCCTGGGCTATGGGGGCTGAGGCGCCTGGGGGCCTGGGGCTCCCTGGTACCTGAGGAGATGGCTCCGTCTCCTCTCATCCTGGAGGGGGAAAGGGTTCCTCACGGCAGGGCCTGGCTGACACCTCTCTTACCCTGGCTAGTAGCTGACGCTTCTGCGTGGCCTTCTCTCCTGGGGAGCTCAGGCTCTGACCCGGCACAGCAGGAAATGTCTCTGCTGCTGCCACTGGACCCGAGGGACCCCTGCACCCCTTGCCCCCTGAGGTGGGTGCTGAGCTGTTTTCCCAGTCTGCTGGGTTTCTGCACAGTGCTCCTCTGCTCGCCAAGACCCAGAGGCAGCAGGGCCCACAGAAGGGTCTGCATCAGCCCCGTGGCTCCTGGGGAAGCAGCTGGACCTACACCAGCTTTGCAGGGCCCCTGACAGAAACTGGAGCTGCTGCTGGGCCCGGGGAGCAGCCTGGGGACATTCCCAGCTTCACCCGGCTGTCTCTGCTTGCTGTCTGGCTCGCCCTGACTCAGCTTGGTGAGCCAGCACCCAGCGCTGGGGGCTGAGGCCCCTGCTGACCCCCTGCTCTGCCCCTAGGCCTACCTCATCTACTCCAGCAGCGTAGCGGCCGGGGCACAGAGCGGCATCGAGGAGTGCAAGTTCCAGTTTGCCTGGGACCGCTGGAACTGTCCTGAGAGGGCACTGCAGCTCTCCAGCCATGGCGGGCTGCGCAGCGGTAAGGAAAGCATTGGATACCACTACTGGGACCCCCTCGTCACAGGTTAGAGCCCATGGGCCACTCATCCTTCCAAGTGACTCCTCTTCTTCCCTCATCCCCACCTGGGGTGGCCCTCTCCCAGGAATGCCCCAGGAAGGTCTTTCTGGGAGGCCCCTTCACCCACCAGCTGCCAGGCACGGCTGGGCTCCAGGATCCTGACACACATCAGGACAAGGCAGCCTCCCAATGCCAGCATTGCCTACAGAGCCACACAGCCTCCCACCAACCCTCACACAACTGGCTCCCCACAGGGATGATCTGGCCAAGAGGCAAGAGAAAAGTCTTTCCACAGCTTCCAGATGTCAAAGTCACCTTGGGCAGAAATCCAGCATCTATGACCTGTGCCACAGGGTGTGGGGGCTGTGGCAATTGTCACAATGTCCCAGTCATTACTTGTTTGCAGGTGCCAGAAAATCTTTCAGTGCATACTTGGTCCCCTAGACACATGCTGCTGTGCCAAGCTCCTACCTGCCCTGTACTGGCAGGACCTGGGTATGGAGGAGAGCTTCAGGCCTGTGGTGGGACTGGCAGCTGCCAAGGGATCAGGGCCCCAGGCAGAGGTGGACTGCCCAAGAAGGGAGCCTTGAGGAGGTATTTGCATCACAAAGTAACACTCAGAGACAGGGAGCAACCCTCAGAACCATTCCCATCAAGGTTATCTGCTCAGGTCTAGACCTTGCTGGTATTAAATGAAAGACAAAGGCTGAGTGAAGTCAGCTGGTGATCACCACACTGATCCTGGTGGGTAGGTACAGACACTGCCCGGACCCCCAGACAGTGTCCAGCAGAAGGTAAGGCTGGAGGGGGCTGTGGGGAATAAGCTCTTTGATCCTTGGGTAGGACCCCTTTCCCTCTGGGGTGTATTAGTGAGACACAGGACATTTGGCTCTGTGCTGTGATCCCACTGACGAGCTCCCACAAAGACAGCCAAGTGCTAAAGTCTTCCACACCCTTGGCAGTGATACGAGTCAGTCTGGATTGAATTTGGGAGCTTCTGTCTTCTTGCAGTTCAGGCCAAAACTAAGCTAACGTGACAGGCAGGGCCCCCTCTTCACCCCACAGACCCCTGTCCATTGCAGATCTCCTACCCAACCTCCTGCCTGGCAGGAATAATTTCTAACACTGGTAGCGCCATGAAATCTGCAGCCCATCTGCTCTTCTTGTATTTCCCCTTGACAGCAAACCGAGAAACTGCTTTCGTCCATGCCATCAGCTCTGCAGGCGTCATGTACACACTGACCCGGAACTGCAGCCTGGGGGATTTTGACAACTGTGGCTGTGATGACTCCCGCAATGGACAGCTGGGTAAGGAGAGATGAGTGGCTGTCCCTCCCTCGTGTCCCAGGAGAGAGGAGAAAGCCCTTCTCCTCCCCTCTGCTGAGACCTGAAGAAACAATTCCTCCTTCTGGCACACAGCCTTCACTTGGTCTCCATCACAGCAGTACCCATGGCCACCAGGCACCTTTGGGTGGGCAACACCAGAATGCACTGCTCCAGCTCCCCACTGAGCTTTCACAACATTAACCTTCCAGTCTTTTGTTTTGAGTGGAAAGAAGTCAAATTTCAAAATGCCAGAATCTTTTAAAAGCCTTCCCCAGCCTAACCATACTGGGCAGCTGGTGGGTGTCAGTTTATAGCACTCACTTCTAGAGTGTCCAGCAGTTAGAAATTTCCTTTATTAGCTAATAGTTTTAAAACCTGCCACTGTTTCTTAGGTGTCTGAGGTGTGGGATAGTCCACCTGTAGCAGAGCAAGACTTTTGGACAATGCCAGATTTTTTCTTCTCTGGAAAACTTAATCAGTCATGCTACTTCTTTTCCCCAAAACATATCTGTTTGTCATGAAAATTTTCCATTGTAAACTTAAAACCTTGGAAGGCAAAGGAAACTTTCAGGCTTGTCCAAAACAGTGTAATTAAATTCTAAACACTGTTTACTGGATCCAAGTTGGTGAAAGGCTTCCAATTGCCCTTTGGTCCCAGCTCTTGTTTTGGACTTCATCATTAGCTGCAAGCACTCACTTCCCATGAGACACCCCTGCCTTTCCATGGGAGAAGGAAAGGACTTCGGGGGAAGTCCAGGCAAAGGCCAAGTCTTTCAGGGAGAAGAAAGGCACAACGCCATGAAATCACAGCTCCCAAGTTGTACTACCAAAGCATGTTAGGGTCAGAATATTCCAGATTTCAAATTTCATTAAAGAATTTGCTATTTTTTTCCTATGAAGGAAAGAATCAAACTGCATGACATATTTCCAGTCAGGCAACCTAAGTTATTGAGCACCCAGATTGTTAGGAAAAGCACTGTCCACATCCTGCTGCACAGTTTCCCAGTTCTGTGCTGACTCCTTTGTTTCTTTCTGATAATGGGAAAACCAGACTCTTCTGAGATGGCTCAGCATCAGCCCAGGATTCTGGGTGTACCAACCAGAGGGCCTTCTCTGGACATGTGCCAGGCTTGGGTTGTTTCCCATCAGAAGGGACTCTGTTCCCCCTGACCAAGATGCTTCTACCAGTTTGCTAACCCACATTAGCAAGGTGCTGTCCCTGCAAGTCAGGGCTTGAAGGAAGGTGATTAAAAACTGAAAAGTTCATCTGTATGACTGCTAATGTAAGATAATTAACAGCTCCTGAATCCTGGAAATCCCTAGGTTTGTCACATGGGACAAACTTTGCTACCTGCACGAGCCACTTACTATCCAGGCCTCAGCAGAAATGGCATGAGCCCAGGACAGGAGGGGAGAATCTGGGAATATGAAAGGCTGGATTTACTCCACTGCCTCTCTTTCCTCCGATCACTTTTGAGACTCTTTCTTCTGCCTCTAACTGCAAGCCAGGCTGGTGAGGGGCTGGTTCCCTGACGGAGCAGATCTCTCCTTTCCCAGGGGGACAAGGCTGGCTGTGGGGAGGCTGCAGTGATAACGTGGGCTTTGGGGAAGCCATTTCCAAGCAGTTTGTGGATGCCCTGGAGACTGGACAAGATGCCAGAGCTGCTATGAACCTGCATAACAATGAGGCGGGTAGAAAGGTGAGCCCCTCTGTCCCCTCAGACCTGACAGCCATGCCCCTGCGCAGGGAGGGTTGGTGACAGGCTCCACAGGCCTGGAGTCGTGTTTCTCCACCCACTGCAGCACAGACATGGCCCCTCTGAATGTTTCCTGAATTCCTTCTCTCTCCTTACCCTGAAGGCTGTGAAAGGGACCATGAAGCGGACTTGCAAATGCCACGGTGTGTCGGGAAGCTGCACCACCCAGACCTGCTGGCTGCAGCTGCCCGAGTTTCGGGAGGTGGGCACTTACCTTAAGGAGAGGTACCACAAAGCCCTGAAGGTGGATTTGCTGCAGGGGGCAGGGAACAGCGCTGCCAGCCGGGGAGCCATCGCCGAGACCTTCAGCTCCATCTCCAAGAAGGAGCTGGTCCATTTGGAAGATTCCCCTGACTACTGCCTGGAGAACAAGACACTGGGGCTGCTGGGCACGGAGGGCAGGGAGTGCCTGAAGAGGGGCAAGGCGCTCAGCAAGTGGGAGAAGCGGAGCTGCCGGCGGCTGTGCGGGGACTGTGGGCTGGCGGTGGAGGAGAGGAGAGCAGAGATGGTGTCCAGCTGCAACTGCAAGTTCCACTGGTGCTGTGCCGTGCGGTGCGAGCAGTGCCGCAAGAGGGTCACCAAATACTTCTGTGTCCGCAAGGAGAAGCGGGAGCGCAGCGGGGGCGGCGGGGCCAGCCACAAGCTCAAGAGAAAGCTCTAACGTGCCTCTGGTCTCCTCCATAGTACTGCCTGACCCTCTCCTCTCCTGCCCTCCCCCCACCTCCCAGCAGCCCCCTGCCACCCTTGGTTTAGTTTTGTCTCATTCCTAATGTCTCCTCGCCGGGGCCTGGGCAAGGTCATGAGCACTCATAAGCCCCTGGGCCTTCGCCACACAGGGAATCTCCTATCAGTGCAGTGGGTGATGATTTCTGGGAAGAGCCTCAAGTGTTGACAAAGCAAGGCGAGATTGGGCCCCTTCAGCCCAGAGTCACTCTATCTGGTGACTGTTTTTGCCAGCAAAAACAGGTGAACACAGTGAGCTTGTCTGCTCCCTGAGCAAGCAGTTCAGAACGGTAATCCCAAGAGAGTATTCTAGTACCGTACTAACAGGCACTAAAATAAAATTGTTATTGCCTTTTATTAAGCTCCAAGGGAAGAGGTGTGCAACTCATTCCTGCAGTAAGCCAGCCTCTAGGAGGCCCACAGCATCACTTCCTGTCCTTTGACAGCTTTGATAGACTCTCTAGTACTGTACATTGCATTTGAGATCACAGCAGCAAGACTGAAGCTCCTGCTTGACCTGCCCATTAAAGCAGCTGTCCAAAAGAGGAGTCCCATCACTTATTTTTTATGTGCTTTCTCTGTATTTTGTAGTTCTCCAGGTCTCCTTTCTCACCCCAGCATCCCTGCCAAAGCCCTTAATTGATGCCATAAAGATGCCCTCACAGTTCTCCAGTCCTGCTTCCCTCCCAAATCTCTCAGAGGAGCTGCCAGCTCAGCCTGTACTCGCTGAGCACTCTTGCTCTGTCAAGCTAACTAACTCAATACTTCCTCCTAGTCTAAGAAAGTAATGTCAGTTACTATTTAATGGTGTTGTAAATAGGAAAGTGAAGCACTTTGAAGTTTAATTTATTGCACAGTTACTGTGATGTATACATAACAGTTTTTCCTCTACCACTTATTGTATATATACTACAGGCTAAGCAAGCAGCAGAAAGATTTGTTTGATGCATCTCTGCTCCCTTCCCGTGGGGTAGGGAAGGAAGATGCTGTCAGCTGGAGGACCTGGGAAAGCTCACTGCACCACCAGTGATCTCCCCCAGGCCATGAGGTTATCACCTACTCTGCTGCTTGAAGTGTCCTTTAGCCAGATGAAAAGCCAGCCGAGCTAAGTTACTGGCCATCAGACTTGTCTTGTAGCCAATATTTGTAAACCAATAGCCAATACAATAAATCAGTAGCCAAGTGCTTGCAAAATGCTGTCATGTCTAGTAGTTGAATGGATTTTTAAAATCAAATTGCATGTGTGGTTGTGTGCAGTTACAGTTCTGGAGACTAAAACACAGCCACTTACCCATGTGTTGAGCATAGGAGCAGCTCAGCTCTCTCCATGCAGCACCACCACAGCTCCTGCCAGGAGGGGAAGGGGCCTACACCCTCCCTTCAGCTTGCCTGAGGTTGCATCCCATTGCAATCCAGCTGCCAGGAAAAAAGGGCCATTTGCTCATTCCAGAGATGATACATTAATACAGACTCATATTCTGTACATGTCGCTGTTATCAAACATTCCCTTAATGCCAGGACTACTTCACTGGGGGTGGGAATTTGGGCCTAAGGCAAGACAGGGTCTCACCAAAGCAAGACCATTTGTACGGAGCAAGAACTCCCTCCAAAGACTGCAAGAAACAATCTTGGCCCATTCCCAGGGGCATCTGAAACACTTCCACTTCACACACAACCCACCAGCTCTTTTTGCCAAGGTTCTTACCAATATGGTCACCTTGCCCTCCCTTGCATCTCCTCCACCACCCTGTGGCAGGGATGCATCCTTGGGCAGGATAGTGAAGAGCTGGTGATGGAAAGCTCCATCACAGGCTGCCTTGAGGGCACCTGCAAGGCAGAGAGGACTGCTTCTACCCCCTGATCCCGTGGACAGCTTCTATCCCCTCCTTGTCCCTCTGTGCCCCCCCCATTGCATGGCCGGGAGGAAATGTAAGACAAGGAGATGCGGGAGCTGCTTCCCCATTTCTTTCCCAGGACGTGGCGTGTCCCCTGCCGGCATTCGTGCCCCCCGAAGCTGGTGGCGAGGCCCAGGACGCACCCACTGGGCACAGGGACACCTCGAGGTGCCAGGGCCCAGGCACTGCACGGCCCCTTCTGGGAGAAAATGGCGACCCGGCAGCTGCAAAATGTGCTGACCTCAGCATCGGGCCGGGGCCCGGAGGGGTCCCCCCCTCGCTGGCAGAAGGAGCCCGTAGCGGTAAATGCACTGCGGCCATTGTCTGGCCGGATTGGATGCTTCCATGTATTCATTTCGGTTTAATGAAGGCGCATTCCTCAGAGGAGAAATATTTACATTCAGCTTCCCAGGTGGTCACCTTAGCCCAGATGACACACAAACAGGCAGCCCCCGGCTCCCCTTCCTTCCCCATCCCAACCTCTTCAGAGGGCTCAGGGAGGAGGGGAGCCAGGGGAGGGGGGCGNGCATTTTGTTCCTTTCTCTCCAGGGGAGGGGGGCGACGGGGGGACCACAGGAGAGAAAGGAACAAAATGCTAATAAATCAGCCAGCCAGCCCTCTTCCCCTCCCCTCTGTGGAGTCAATGGAAAGTGTCATTTCACATGCTAATCCCCCTCAGCTCTCTTCACAACACCTTTTCCGAAAAGTGTTTGGGAAAAGTCCTTGTGGCCCGTTTACAGCTCCCTGCCGCTTCGGATTCCTTCTTGTCTAAGGCTGCGGCCCCCGTGTGGGTCTCTCCCTCCAGCAGGGCTTCTTACAAAAAACATCTCAACAAAGACTTTGGAGTTCATCAGCCTCCCACTGAAATTCACAGCTGCTGAACAAACTAATCCCCTCTCTTGGCCTTTCTTCCTTTCAATGGGTTCTTGGCTTCAAAGACACTTTGGGAAAGGACTTTGTGGGGACTCACACTGCTCCCTCAATAGAAGTTAGTGCAAGCATTATCTTCAGAGCAAGTGGCTTTACAAACAAATACTGCCGAACAATCTCTGCCCCTCCGGCTCCCCCAAACACACACAAGCCGAGCCTGCAGACACGATGTTAGCTGCAACAGGATTAGAGCTCTGCTCTCTGTGCCCAGGGATCCATTCCTACCACCTCCCCACCTCTTTGTCAGCCCAAAGGCCTTCTCACACAGCAGAACACGCTGCCCACACGGGAGAACATCATGGGAAGCACCTGCTCCCTGCAGCTCAGGAGCTGTGATCAGCCAAGAGACAGCGCTGACAATGCAGGATCCATTCCCAGTGGGGTTTGTGAGGACAGGCCCCACACCAGGGCAACAGGCAGGGCTTCAGCCACTCAAACACCCTCACATGGGTCACCTCACCTCTCACCTCCCTCCCTCCCTGCTTTCCGTACCAAAAGCTTTCAGGATGGTCCTTCCTGGGGTAAGGAACTGAGCATCAGTGGCACAAAGAGGCAAGCAGAAGGAACTGGTACTGGAGGCAGGATAAACAGTTTCTGCATGAATCCATCAGAGGGAACACTGCAGTCAAATGCCTCTGAGAAATACACAGAAAATCCATGCTTATTTCTCAGTGGTACAAGTGGCCTGAGCTAGGAAAACTGACGAACAGAATCTAAGCAATAACAGGCTTGTTAAATGATCCCAGAAAGCCAGGACTTTCCTTATTTACTCATTAAGCAAATGTATGCCTCCAGGGCTACCTGCTCACCTGTTCATCATCATAACAAGACTGCTATTTTTGCAAATCTGCTTGCATCACCCTGATGGGGAACAGCTGGGAAGCCAGGCAGGTTAACTGCTCCCAGACCAGGCCGCAAAAGCTCTGGAAGATTCCCTTACACTTAAGGTTTGCCCCTGCCAGCAGCAGAACTCATAAAGGCTGCTTCTCCCCGAATGTGTGTCCTGTGTCCACAGTACCCCAAGAACCTTCATAAACCCCAGTCCCTTCCCAGCAATGGCCTTTCAAATCTTTCCTGTCCAAACAATCTTTATCAACTTTTTCTTCTTCCTCCCAAGTCTTCCAACCCCAAGTCAGGTTACACACTCCTGCGTATTTCAGAGTTTCATGTGTGCCAGCTGGCTGGTCTGTATGTACACACCAGCAAGCCAGCTGATAGCAAAGAGAAAATAAATATTTTTGAGATTACATCAGTATTTTTGCAGAATCTAGTCTGATTTCCTGGTTCAAGTGGTGTAATGGTTATTTCCAACAGGAGAGGACCTCATCAAGGGCTCTCTGCTTACTTGCTGACATTCTTGCAGCTCCCAGTGTCATGTGTAAAATACCCCAAAACTGCTGTCATTCCTGAAGAGCACCTCAGCCATCCCAGGGACCTTTTTGAGACCAATGGATGCAGGTGAGCAGTTACAACTGAGGTGGATGATCAGGAAAAGATCAGTTCTTTGACCATGCAGCCTTAAGGCATAGGTAATGCCTGAGGTCTCACCACACCAGAACCATTGCTGCCCACACTGGCAGAGCCCAGAATCTGGTTTTGACCCACACTGTTCCCTCTCTCTCACCAAAGCTGAGACCACAGCTCTCAGTGGGTGGCCCTGAAAACTGAAGGAGGTCCCCTGCAGCCAGAGGTGACAAGCCTATGGAAAAAAAAGCTAGTGATATCACAAAACACAGCTTTTATTTCACTGTTCTGTAATCTCTCAGTGCATCAAACTGCAGCAATAGAAACAACACAGCAGCAACAAGGAGGCACTTTGACCTAGGAAGCAGAGAACAACACGTCCTCTCCCTCCCTGCTCGGATTCTGCTCCCTCCTAAGCCTCATGGTGGAGCAGGCTCATTCATTAGGTTGCTGAACCACCAGCCCACAATGGCATTTATCACCAAAGCAGCAAGCAGAGGAAGCAAGGAAAGCCTTCCACCCAGCTAGGGCCCTAGAATGACACTGCTTGGTTAGCATGAAAGAGGGTGAGAGAGAGGAAAGACATACACACACACACACACACACAGATGCCCTAAAATCCCACCTGCCTTCCTAGACTTCTTTCCAGGACAGATACACTTCATTCAGCAATTTTAACCCAGCGGGCATGCCGCAGTGATGCAAAGCCTCAGCACAGCCGTATATTTGGGACCTGACAGCACCACCTCCTGCAGCATGTTTCTGTCCCCACAGAGCCAGGGGGCCTTTGGGACTCACCTCTGCATGTATGTCAGTTTAGGCAGAATGAATGCACCACACCTGAAGCAGTGCTGCTCAAGTCTGGGTATGCCTCTCAAGAGTAGCTTGAAAGGGCTCTTTATGGGACCTGACCTTCTGCTCTTAAAGCCCATAGACTGTCTAAAAAGCCCAGAGTAGGAAACCTTTAGATAACATCAGTGGGCAAAAGGCCAGCTGTGCTAACATAAAGGAAGAGAAAAAGACAAGATCCAGAGAGTAAGGCTTTTGGCCCAAACACAGGATGCAGCTGGCTCAGGGAGGAGCACACAGAGCAGTACAATCTGCTACCATTCCCACATGGAAGAGTCCCAGGAGCTGGAAGGGGGAATCAGCCTGAAACTTAAAGGGCTCAAGCCTGCAGCTTATGGAGGAAAAGAAGCAATGGAGGTGGGATGCAGGGTAATCAGGAGACTCAGCCATGAAAAGAAAGGGTTGGGCAAAGAAGAAAGAACCAAAGTTAGCCAAGAGCAACTAGGTAGCCCTAGTTGTAGCAGGATATGGGTGCAGATGGGCGAGAGGGTGAGTCAAGGATGAGAATGAAGAGAAAGGAGGAACCAGAGAAGAGATCTTCATGGCAGCCCAACAGAACAGGGACACTCCAGCTCAGGTCCTGAGGCAGCCCAGCTTTCACCCAGGCAGTTTACACCACAGCAGGGAATAGAGCTTGAGGCTCTTCTGCTAGTCTCCTGCTACTTTGAACCCTAAAAAAATAAAGCTGGGCAGGAAGGAGTTTCCTGCTTGTGCCAGGAAAACAGTGAAGAGGGAGGATCTCTGAAACCTGGACAGCCCAAAACTGAGATCCCTGGTCTGGGAAGCAGCCTCAGCCTAGTGAGAAAGAAGAGAGATAAAGAGGAGTCCCCAGGAGTCCCAGGCCCTGACTGGCTGTCTGGAGAGTGGATGGGGCTAGGCACTCTGGCCCAGCGCAGTTCCAGGCACTGGCACAGACTTAGTTCTCCTGAGTCAGAGGAGTAGTCCATAACCTGCAGCACATCAACAGATGAAGGTGTCCACCAGCTCCCAGAGTGCTCTGTTCCAGCTGCTCCACACTTTACACATTCAGCTTGCCAGCAATGGTCATGAGGACTTTCAGGATGGGCATGAAACCAGACACCTCACTGAAACTGCTGCTGCTCACCACTTGGGTGTGAACCAGGAGACCCTGCTGGTAGTTCCTAGCCTCAATGCAGCGGGCAATTTCATGGAGACCCATGAGGATGGCTGGAGAGAGCTGTGGGGAGGGAGCAAAAATGAGTCAGCATGCTCAGCACTGCAACACAGCCCCCCCTCCCTTCATACCTGTTCTCCACCTCATCCTCACCAAACAGCACCTGCACAGTCAAGCACTGGCAGGAAGGACAGCCTGCTTCTCCCCTCAGTTTCTCAGCCCACAGCAAACAATCTAATATGCAGTCTGCTTACAGTGGATACAGGTCCTACGTTTTGGCATCAACATCCTAACATTTTGGCATTAACTGAACATCTGATGTATTTGAGAAGGTCAAAGGTCCACATATCACAGAATCCTGCCTCTGTGCAGGCCTAATGTGGACACTCAGGACAAGGGTGTATGTGAAAAGGACTCCTCCCTTGACAGCTATCCCTTCAGCAACTACCATCAACAGTTTCAGAGTTTTCTAAGTGGGTAGCTACACTAGGTTCACTTACACTACAGCCAATTGCCCATTCCTGTCTGGTACATGTTTTCATGCCAGTATACTTCCTGGGGTCAAAAGGGCCCCAACAGTACCTCCACATTTTTTTCTTACACTATATCTGGGCTAACTTCAAGTCAGACGAGATAAGGCTGTCTGGATTCGAGGTGTGTTAATGAGGTTTGGCATTCCTTAGCTTTCTCAAGAGGGTACATCCTGGCAACACTGGGAACAGACACCAAGACCTACAACCCAGTGTAAAGGTGGGATCAGGAACCTGGCTGAACTGCAGGGAATGGTGCACTTACTTACCGTCTGCTCCCGGAGCTTCTCGTACAAGCAGTCCAGCCGCTGCAGCGCATCCTCCAGCTTCCTCCGGGTTTTCTAAGTGAAACAGGCATTGCTAGCTCCAGAGCCACCTCTGCCAGAACCAAGTTGTTCTTGCCCAGTCCCTCCCCTCCTCTGTTCTTCCCACAGCCCCATACAATTGAGCTGCATCTCAGCTTCTGCCCAGCAAAGACTGTGATACAGGCCAGCCATATGCATGCTCTCTCCCCTGAACTGGAAGCTAGATTTGTCCTTTTCCCCCATGCCCCAGCCTAGGCTTCCCTCTCTTTTGCCAGTGCTTGTAGATCACAGGGCAGAGGGACTGCTTTCAAATCTTCAGGTTATCTCCTAGAAATTGCCACAGTGCAATTTGCACAGAACAAACAGCTGAAGCTGTTGCTGCACAGAAATTGCCTGACTCTGGGACAGCAGTTTGGGCTCAGAGCTCATCCTAACACCACTGAGCAGAGGTAGTATAGAAGACTTCATGGTGTCCCCGAAGCTCTGGTTAAGACTTAGCAACCTAGCATTATGCTGCAATCTCTGCTTTTCTTGTTCTAGACAGTGTGGCCTGATATATTCATGCAATGTGATATGTATGCCAACTGCCTTCCAGGAACTACGACGCAGAAATTACAGTGACTCGAACTGCAGAGGCAATCAGGTAAAGACAATCAGGTGTTGCCAATTATAGGGAGGAAGGCATGAGCTCCTGCTAAGCCCACCTGTGCTCAACTAGGGTTGGCCCCAACTGCACATGAGCAGAACTGGGGGACCAATAAAAGGAGGGCCTTGAGAAGCAAGGAGGGGTCACTCCTCATCAGCCTGAGGAAGAGGGTAGTTGACTCTGGAATGTTAGCACTGAGACAGACTAACTGAATCCAAGGCAACTATTGGAGTGCTGTTCTTACACTTTGGCAAGAACACCTACTGGACCTCAAAACACCATGGTCCAGAAAAGGATTGTCTGCAACATCGAACACCAAAATTGTCCAGCCAGGACCTATGAGCCTTTACTTTTAAGTGCTGAGGACAGCTGAAAACACCAGCTCTGCAGGAACTAGCAAGCCAGTGAAAAAAGATGGTCAATTAGTTGGGTCATTTCTTCTACTTTCCTCAGAGACAATAGCCAGGAGAACAGAGCCATTTTTCCAGAGAAGCAATGAGAATCAGGGGATAATCGCTAGAGAATGCATCTCAATACCCAAGAGATGGACAAACCTCCGGTCTAAAGGAATGAGGCAGATGGAAAACTTTGCTATAGGACTCTCTTTTCCCAACCAAAATAATGAAGCACCAGTCAAACATCTGTGAGGACAAAAAAGCCAAAGATCAGAGAAAAAAGGACTTACTGGATCAGTGGCAACAGCAGAGCAGCGTTGCACCAGCCCTTCAAATGTGATCTTCAGAGGCTGGTGCTCAGGGGGCACCTCCTTCTTCTCGACTCTCTCCACGGGTAGCTGGTGATACTGACAGAGAAAGAAGCAGAGGAACGAGTGTAACAGAAGCATAAAGGGCTGGAGCAGGTAGATCCCCCTCCTGCAACTATGAACAGAAAGAATTTTAGACCTTTGCAAACACAGAGGATACCTGGAAGCACAGAGATCTTCAGGATGTGGTATAGCTCCAGGCCTCTGTGGATTCCAAATGCCCAGCGGGCTGACAGCCTGCTTGGCCTCCCTTCCTCCCTCTCTCCCATCTGCACCCAGGTGTCATTTTCTACTCTGGCAATTCCTCTAACAGGCAGAGATGTCATATAAAGGCTTGGGAGCAACATAAGCCATGCACCCTCCAAGCAATAAGAATGTCAAAAGTTGAGTTGTTTTTCTACATGACAAGGTGCTGGTGGCTGGGGAATGCCCCACTTTCCCTGGGTACCTGCAGGCTGCCTTCCTTGGGTGCTCCTGGGGGTGACTGGCCAGATTCTTGCAACCTGGACAGCTGAGGATGGATCCCTTGGGGCTCAGCAGGCAGGCTCATTACTGGAGCTGTGATGGGGGCTGGAGAAGTAAACTTCTCAGGCAACTGTCAGCAAAAAAAAGAGAGGGGAAAAAAAAAAAAAAAGAAACACAAATCCAATGAAGGAGAGTTTGCTACACCTCTCTACAGCCAAAGTAGACTTCCTTACTAACTTGCAGAATGCCCAGTTCTCAAGATGATATGTAACACACCCCTGGTTCTTTCAGCCCCCTGACTCAAAGCGTGGGGCCCTTCCTCTTGCATCCTAGATGAACAGTCAAAGTGACAGCAAGAAAACTCCTCTGGAATTGTTCAATCAAACAGATCCGTTTCCCCTGAGAGCACTGCTCCTCAGAAAGCTGCCTGGGCTCTGCAGCGGCACGAGTCCTCAATGTAGAGATTAGCAGCAGTAAAGTGTCCAACAGAGCAAGTGTTGGGGAAAATCCCACGACATGGGGGGAGAATCCTCTTGCAAACACTTCATCAGGCCCCTGCTAAGCCAGAGAGTCAGGATAGATTCACTCCGATGGGGCTAGATCAAAAGGAGATGGCTTTAACAAGAGGCTAATCCTGTTGTAGTGAGCACAGCCTGAAGCAGGTTCCCAGCTATGCTGCCAGGAAAAGGGGAGAAGTCTGTTACAAGCTAATGGAGAGGAGCCGGGTGGGAATGGTGCCAAAGCAGCTTCTCATAACACCTGGCAGCAGTCACAGAAATGGGGTACTGAGAGCATGGTTTGCAAAAAACCTCAGCCCATAGGTCCTTCAGTGCAACTACACGGCAAGGAGCAGTAGGGGCAAAGTGGAAGACAGCTCAGATCACTTTTAGCAGAAGTGCCTTATCAGCTGGTATCAGCATCTGAGGTCTCACTGTGCTGAGGGGCAATGCTGCCCCCAGCTGCCAGGTGTGAAGTAATGGTGACCTCCCCAGCCCCAATCAGAAAAGGTCTGTGGGCAAGGGATAAGATTAAATCCCTATTTCTAGCAACAAGTGACTGTAGTCAGTCTGAGAAGTACTGACAGCAAAATGCAGCATCACAGTTGATAACCATGATACAAAACAGCCACCCTGGAGAATGGCAATGCAAGCTGGGATGACAACTCCAGGTCTAGCTATGCACAAAGTACAGAAGTAGACAGACCAGCATGGAATGAGGCCTCCTGAGTGTGACAGGAAGCATTTATAGGAATGTACCTGTCAGATGAAGCTCCCTAGCTAAAAGGTAACAACACATGTTGCATCTGAAAGCATACCTTTTTCTTTTGAAGGCCTCCTCTCACAGCAGAAGGATCAGTCCAAGATTCCTGAGCTGTGAGGAGAGAGAAGACACAAATACTTTGAAAAAGTGGCCACAGCAACAATTCACAGTTACCTGCATGGTTTGGAACTTCCCTCAGCAAAAGGGCCCATGGCTCCAACATTCAGACCACTTCAACTGAGCATTTTCAAGCCCAAGAACTGCTCTTGCTCCTCTTCCTTAAGAACATTTCTAGCACAGCCTTCATGAGATCAGACTGAGCTGGCAGACACACTCCCACACAGAGAGTTTTTCTGCAACTACCTGAAGCTTTCTGTTATCTGCACAGGCTGCAGACATCAGCCTCTTGGTCAGGACCCACAACTGTATGCATCAGGGTTCAGGGAGCTCCTGGGGTTCCCCAAAACAGAGAATCTGGTGCTGTGATACCATGGGGAGGGTGTTGTGTTACGGAGGGCAAGTCCACAGCAACACAGGTTGCTGTGAGAAAGGGAGGAAAAGTTAGGGGTGGGTTGAAATTTTCCCCTTGCAAAATTGTGTTCAGAACCCAAGCTTAGCAAAAATCACTGGCATCCCAACTAGGACAGAAGAGACCTAGCCAGTAAATGCCTTGGGAGCAGGGGTTGTCCCAGCAGTAGCTTCTGTAGTACCTAGCCTCCAGTCTCACTCCAAGTAATTACAAACCCATCAGACAACATGACACCAAAAGACTTGCAGCCACACTTAATTCTGCAAAGGTCAAATTCAAACTGCCTTGTCTGCTGCTGTAAGGGTAAGGGTGTCTCTAGACAAAACCCTGGTGCTTCTTTGTCACCCCAGTATGAACAACCTCAAGCCCATGAGACAGGAATAATCTGTGAGAAAGTGCCATAATTCTAAGGGGCAATATCAGAATTGCTGGAGCTCAGTGCCACACTTAATGAGCCACTGATCCTGAACTGAGCTCTAAAAAATCACAGGGGAAAGATGCAAAAGGTGCTTTATTACTTTAATTACTTTTATTATTAAAATCCTGGCAGCCTCTTTTTGCCCTCCCTTTTCCCATGATTTCAAGGCTCTCTCTCTGATGAGTTTGGATCAGTAGTTTAATTAAGTTGGCACTTATTTCTAGCTTAGGGACTCTATGCCCTAGAATTCTGCTGGCCCCCACAGAGCCTGTGGCCTAGCAGTCCTTGGCACTATTCCAACTCAGTGGCACTTGAATCCCCACAGGAAACAGCTATTTAAATTATAGTCTTTAAACCAGGCACTTAATCAACAGACAAGAGACAACAGGACCCTGCAGCATTTTGCTGAGATGAAACTCTGTCTATCTTGCCTATGCTACTTGTGAAAGGATTTCTCATCAACCCTGAAAGGAGTGTCCCATGGCAGCAGCAGTCTCCAGCAATGCCTGCCCCAGAAAAAACAAGACAGTCGTCAGAGGCTGGAGTCAGGGATTATCCCAGCCAGAAAGGAGATCAGCCAGTATGCTGCTGTCCTTCACCCTGTCCCTGACACTCCCCAGGAGCGTGGGATTTCTAATAGTGGAGATCTCTCTTCATAACCCTACTGAGATTGTTGTGTTCATAAGCTGTGCAGATCATGTTCAGGAATTTCCAAAGCAAGCAAGTTGGGTCTGTCAGGTTAAGAGACTTTACAGTTCCCTTTACAGGCTAAAGAAAAGTGCCCATCAAAACCAGAACAATAGCAGGCAAGAAAGCACTGTCAATGAAGCCATTTCCAGCCATTAAAACTGGGGGTGGGGAGGTGGGGGTGTTAATGCTGCCAGGAGATGAGAACTTCCCAGCAGTGAATCATCATCTCTAACAGGGAAGCACTGGGATCTCTTGTTTCTCTGATGAAAGGGCAACTCCCTTTCCAGAGTCACAGTCCACAAAGCAAGGCTTGCTCGTTGGTTTAAGTGGCCACCAAGTACTCAGGTTTCCCAAACAAAGCTGAGATTCTCTAGATAATCTTTTGTACTAATGGTTTTTGGCACCAGCAGCAGTCACCCTGCAGACAGCCTGCTAGACATTGAGCCTTACCCCACTGACAGCATAGATTGGAATCTATCTACTCTCCATCATCACTGAACCTCCAGGAGAGAATTCAGTACTGAGAAATTATCCGGTAGAAAACCTCTGTGGTCCAAATTATCCCTCATCAGATCAATTGAGATTCAAAGCCAAACCTTGCCCTGTACCTAGAGCCAACAGGGCTTTTTCAGTTCTGCCTGGAGCAAGAGCCACCAAATGCTGCTTGGGAAGCTATATTCCATCCCTGCTCATGCTGGGACCCCCCTCTTCTAAACCCTGGGAAAAACACAAGGAAAGCCATGCGTGAGGCTGGGAGTGTGTGGAAGAGATGAATTACAGCCGGTGGCCTGTTCCTTACCTAAAGAACCAAGTAAGCAAAAAGGGGCTGCTTCCCTGGCCTGAAGGGACACAGACTGAGAATGCTCCGATTCCTCCAAAACTGGAGGAAAGCAGAGAAGGTGGCTGGAACCCCTGCTTTCTGTACACAAACTCATCAGTAAGAGCACAGTGCTTTCATTTCACTTCCAACATCCCCAGCTGTCACTTACTAGTCCTTGGGACACATACATCCACTACCCCAGCCATACAGCTCCCCAGGAATGCAAGGAAACCACATACAGCAATGAGCATGCATGCATGCACACACAGTAAAACGTGCACACACACCCCACAGTTCACTGGAAGCAGCAACATTGCCTCCCCCGCGGGTCTGGAGGCTTCTTTGGGTACTACCTGCATGATCCACGTGGGGATCTAGCCAAGGGAAGAAACCTGAAAATCAAGGCAGGGTGGGAAAGTCATCATCACTAACAGCTTTTACTCAGTGAATAATGTCCCTGGAATACTATCCCCGATAGCTTTTCAGGATCATTTTGTCCACCTTCGGGTGGAAGGGAAACCTCACAGCCTCAGTTCCTTCAATCTCTGAATAGATGTGGGTTGCAGAAGCACATGCTCAAAAAAGGATTGTCAGCCTCATTGTTAGGGTTCTCCTCAGCCTGGCTGAACTTGTTCCCTGAGACAGGGAAAACAAAGAATTAACAAGCACCAGATATGGTGACATTGTGGGAAATAGAGGGAATGCCCATCCACTGGGAACTAGAGACAACACTGCTTCCTTTTTCTTCATCATGCTATCAAGGACATCACAGCACTTGCAGGCTGGGCTGGATTCAAACTCCAGACCCAGAGGGGGAAGGCTCCAGGTCTAAAGCACTGCACGGAGGAATACAGAAGTGATTCCCAGGCAAGCACTTCAAGGCAACAAGAAAAAAAGACAGGGGAGAACTAGAGCATAGCAGCCAGAGGAATTTTATCCTGAACATAAGCAAGGGATATCCCATGGACACAGAAGCAGCACCCTGCTCTCCCAGTTATTTCAAATGCACTTCTTCTGTAAGTTACAGAAGGAGGGATAAGATCAGCAAGCCTTCCACCTGGCATTCCCCAGGAACCACCACCCTCTAGGTCAGAGCAGGTGCCTCTGCAGTGGATGACTCCCCAGGGTGCACTGGAGACCTGAAGAAAAAGCATCCTGCAACAGCAGGCTGGGGGACAGAGCATCTGACCAGGCTGGATGGAGCTGTCATCATGGCTGTGTTTCCCCACCACCACAAGGCTCAGCACACGTGCCTGTAAGATTCACCTCAGCACCACATCCAGCCTTTCTGGTGACAGACCAGACCACAGAAGGTCCATGTCCATTATGTACTGCAAACCACATCCAGGAGCATCCTGGACACACAAGCAGTACTTACCTGTGGGAGGAGGAGGAATGCTGGCTGCTGGCAGGGGTTGAGTAGATGGAGCTCCAGGACCTCCCTGAGGGTAAGCTATGTTCATGGGGGAGTTGAAAGATGGTGAAGTGAAACCTATAGGAGGCTGGCTTGCCACAGGGAAAGGACAAGCTGCAGGAAGCTGAGAAGATGGGACTGAGACTGGATTGAAGAGGGCAGGTTTGGGTGGCTGAACACTGGGAGATGTTACAGGCATGGACTGTCCTGGCAGAGAAGGCTGGCTGGGGAAGGGAGCAGCACCAACAGGCCCAAGTCCCACTGGTCCAAATGGCTGAGACTCTGACACAGCTACAAATGAGAAAGAGAATGTATCAACATCACTTGTTTCATGTGCAAAGTACTCCTGATGCTCCCCTTTGTACTAGTGAGCTTGCCCTTCCCCAACACATACCCTAGAATAACCATGCCAGGTGTATCCCCCCCATTACCAAAGCCACACCAGTCCAACTCTGCCTCAAAGGCAGCTGTGGCTTCTCCATCCCTGTATGTGCTTAATATCAGTGGATGTGCAGGAACAGTTGCTGGAACTAGATGTGTCAGCAGCACTGAGAAGCCCCTCAGGCAGCTGACTTTGCAAGTACAACAGATCTGTGAGGACAAAAGTAAAGCCACCATCCATCCATGACTACCAGACAATGCTTACCTGGCCCTGCAATGGCTGCTGGAGCCAAGCCCAAGTTGTACTGTGGGTATGGTGGCCCTCTGGAATAGACACCTGTTTGTGGACCTGTGGTTGCCTGGGGAGAGGCAACATGGTGAGGTGTACCAGACATGGCTGGCACTGGCTGAGGTGTGAAGAGGGAAGGCACTGTAGACACAGAAGGTGCTGAAGGGGCAAAGGATGTCTGATAGTTGGGCTGCAATTAAAAAAAAACCAACAAATAACTTGCAAATGGCTAACACATGTGCCTACACATACAAGCAGTGGCACTTTCTATCCGTCACTTCTCAGGCAAGAGAAGATGCTGCTGCTGACACTGCCTGGGATGGGTTGGATCAAAGGCCTTTCCCACCACATAACTTGCTTAACAAGTTTGGCACATGTTGAAGAGTACTCCCACCTGTCAGAAGGCTTAGTGCTGAGGAGACAGTTCCCATACAGTGACTTCCTGGAAGCACTACCAGAGGAAATAATGCAGGAACAATCAGGAAGTAACACAGGCTTGAATGAAAATTTCCAGATCAGTTTTCTTGAGCAAGAACTGATGTAAGGCCAGACTACACTAATTTAAGTGAGATATGAGGGATGGGCATAGAAGAGTGAACCACAGACCACATTTCCCTCAGTATGTGAGAACTCAGTGGATCACTACACTTGCCATGGTTGCCTCCAGTCACTACATGTGGGATGTGGCTTTGTGACAAGATGCCAGACAGCCTGATTCTGGATTATCACAGATCTTGTGTTTACTCCAGTGAAGGCCATCACTGATGTACTGCTCAGTGCCTGCAATCTGTGTCATCTCATACTACTTCATATGCCTTCCATAACCCAGTAAGCCTGCCTCTCTCCCTTTCCCCAAGCCATGAACACCTGAGTTTAAGGCATACCTTCTCTGGATGTCTGGGACCTGTTTTGTGAGCTGTTCTTTCAGGGGCATGTCCACCCTTGGCTGCTGGAGATGTGTGTTTAATGACACCCACATTGACACGAGTGTAAGGAAAAGGAGGTGGCTGCTGATCACCAACATTTTCTCCTTGAGCGTGGAAAAGGCGGTCTCGGAGCTGTTCCATTGGGAGCTGAAACAAACTGTGCTTTAGGAGAAGAGCCTTGAGAGCCTCAGATGGAAGCTGCTGTGGAGGTCCACAGACCCTGACCCAGAGCACTGAGTATCAGCCTGAAAAACTAAACATTTCCCCAAAAGCCACTAGGAAAAAAAAACCCACAGAACTGTAAGTGACTATCTGGAACATCATGTGCCACACTCCTGGGCAGATGAAGTCTCACTGATCCTTCCTCCAGTCTTGGGCACTAGACAGATTTGTTTCAAACTAGAAGGTGACCTCCCCATTCCCTTCTTCTACCAGTTAGTTTCAGGAATAGATGCAGCTTCCCTGGAGAGCTGCTTCACAGTGCTGTTCTCCAGGAACCACTTTACAGTTCTACAGCTCCCTCCCTTTTCCTTGAATCCAAGGCATTGCAAAGAAAAAGCAAAAGAAGACAAAAGCTGTGTCCTAGAAAAAAACTCACACCCCTACTCTCAAGCTACTATAATTAAGGTGAAACCTTAAGTCCTGATTCCTGTCAAAACCCAAGGTGTCTCTCATACAGAGTATTGGTTTTCCCCATATACTACTCCTTCCCACAACAGCTTGTTTCTCACTCACCTCTTTAGAGCTGCTGGGTAGGTAGGACATTGCAGCTGCCAAGCATCCTTGTGATGCCAGGAGACTGGCATATTGTGTGATTTGTTCTGCCAAGACAGGGCCTGGTGCTGGTCCTGCTGTGCCGTGAAGCATCTCAACAGACCTACTCAGCACCATCACCTTCTCTATGAGATCCTGAATAAGGCAAGGAGAAAGAGACATGGTAATGGTTAAAAAAAAATAGAAAAAGTAATGTGTAGACCTGCAGGGGATATATGGATCACAGGTTGATAAATGGGAGAAGGACAGTTTCAAACACAACCAGGAAAGCTGGAAATGCCATTTTGTTGCTGTTACTTGCTAGCAGGGTTGCAAAATCATGAAACTCTGCATCAAAGGGATTATCCGCAGGTACCTGAGTATAACCAGTGACACAGCAGGGGTTTCTGACTTTGACAGAACTGGTTTAAGAGTAACAGGTAGGTAACAACACTGACTCAGGTGTCCTGATTCATCTGCAAGCTGTAACTTCCCAAGCATGATCACTCTTCTTGCAGTGGGAATAACATAGTCTACAATTTACTGTGCCAGAGGCTGTTCTGAAGGTACAGCCAGGTAACTGGAGCAGAACAGTTAGACATGATAAGCAGAGCAGCAAATGTACTCCCAGGCAACTACCAGTAAGAAAACAGGTACCATCTCCTGTCCATGACTGGATTTACATGAAATGTAATCAGTCTTTTCTGTCCTTTAACATTTAAGAGGACAAGAGAACAAGTCTCCTTCAGATGTAAACCTATAATTCAGGCTAGAGGGAGATACCTTGGTGGCTACAAAGAGGTGTGCACTGTTTGCTGGAAGCCAGGTACTCTGCTTGAGGGGATAATGCACACAGATCAGGGCTTCCAGACTGGCCTAAAGAGGAGTCAAACCAACATTACAGCACCTGTACCTGCAGGGCAAGGGGTGACGAAGTCTCATGGTTTTTTACCCAGCACTCCACCAACCTCTCCACATTGCCTGATGAGATGTAGCAGAGGCAGGCATCACTGCACAGGGCTGCATCTCCCTCTGACTCCAGGCGGGAACCCAGCATGTCTGGAGAGAAAGAAACAGCAAAAATTTAACACACTCTCTCTGAAGAGTTCATTAACCCAAATGCTCATCTCTTAGCAATCCCACTCTGGCCTGGCATGAAAAGGTGTTGGATCTGTACCTAATTCTTGGACAGCACAGGGATACGGGTGTCACTAAGGAACCCAAAAGCCAACTTTTTTTTACATGCTGCTGGTTGAGGCAAGAGGAAAGATCAACGTATATATTTACACTATACACCATGATTCTCAGATACAGTGTGCACATATCATTCACCTAACTCAACAGTTCACATTTTTCATAAGGTCCAGATAGCTGTAATGAGTAAGGAGTGCTCCCCTTCCTCAATAGGATCCACTTCCTTCTGTAAACAGTCCAGAGCTGCTCTCCTCTAAGGAAAATTGTATGAAAACATGGTACACTGCATACCACAGAGCTGGGTATAGTCCTCATGCTTTGAGTATGTCAGCAAGATGGCCAGAGCCTCCTTCCAGCTCTGTAGATCACACGTGCGGACAATATCTTGCCACTTCTGCTGCACAATGGAGGAAAGCAGCTGCAAGGGAAGCAGAAGGCCTGTCAGTCACTGAAGATGAAGATAAGCTGACTGCTTAAGCAAGGGTACCCACAGGGATAGCTCATTTTCAGACATGCTTCCCACTCCGCAGCAACAACTTCAGCATCCCAGTTTTAACAGTAATTAGAATCCAATGCCTCTAAAGAAAGCAAAAAAGTCCAACAAAATACAAACAGCTGCACTAGATGAAACTAAAGATTCAGCTAACAAAAACCCTGTTTCAGAGCAGCTAGTGTCAATGACTAGGAATATAGTGTTAGGATATCCCAACCCCTGTTTATACATCTTCATTTTTCAACTAATAAGCTAGGACCCTGCTAACTGTGCTGTAAAGGGGCAGCATGGCCACAACTTACGAGCACTGGATGTTGAGGAAGAAACCATTAGATTAAAATAAACCAAAAAACCAAATAAAAATACCCCCCAAAACCTCAAAAAAGAACAAAGAACACAGACATTCTAGGTGGGCAACATGGAAGTTGTCAGAAAACTACCAAGAGATTAAAGGTCTATCCAACAGGAGATGCAGAGATTCTGCATTTTACTTCCTGCTAAAGCATTTCCACATACATTCAAACCTTTGCCACGATGTTGCACGCCTGGAGCTGTGCTGAGTAGGGACACAGAGCTGTCACTTACCAGGGAGAGTTTTGTCTGACGCTTGGCAAAGTAGCGTTTCTGGGTCTCCTTGAGGAGATTCTCCCCCCCAGCTATAGCCAAGATGATGGCATCTGCAAAGCGCTCTGCCCTCATGCACAGCTCCACTGCACCCTCAAAGTTCCCCAAGAGGAGGGCTTGGCTGATCAGTCCATCTGTATCTAGAGACAAGAAGTAGAGTTAACACACAGGGGCATCATCCAGATGCATTCATGATGCTCATTTTAAAAAGCAGGCAGTAAAAAACCCAATAATACATTGAAGCCCAGCTAGAAGAATCGAAAATTCAAATCAGGTTTTGCACTTTGAAAAAAAACACTGACTTGACAGTAAGTCTTCTAGCATCTAAAAGATTATTTTAGATTTTAATGGGCTTCTTATCTGAAGAGTTCCTTACACGATGCTGAGAGATGCTGCATGACACAGGGACAGATCATGTGTTTTTAGAGTATTCATCTGCTGGAGTGGATCATATTTTTCCTGGTATCTCTAACTTCCTATTTTTCCCTCCTCTCCCCTTTTCCTAAGTTGGCAGAAACACATTTCATGTAACATACCTTCTGAGACAGGAATCTCCAATGTCCTCATATTCTGAGGGATAAGGCTGTCAAAAAAGGTTGAAGAGGTGGAAACAGCAGCTCCATCATCACTGGAATTTATCAAAAGCTGTGCAAGGAGTGCAAGAGGTTAATTAATTCACTGAACACACACATCTGCCCAAAACAGTTTATTGTACTACTGAGGGGGATTGGGCTACTCTCCATTTGGTTGAACATGTGAGTGTTTAAGGTTTGCAAAGAAGATTAGTAGCTTGAGGACAGCAGTTTTAGATACCTCAGAGGAGCAAAATGTGCAGTGCGTGGTAAAGCAGACCCTGGAAGGCATCTGAAGACAGGCAACCCAAAAATAACGTGAGCATGCATGTCAAAGGATAGAGGTGAAAAATAAAGAAATGCAAAAGAAATACCACAGGAGAAGTTTCACAGAGGAAATCCAGAACTGGACCATGAAGTTAAGCTGATGCTAATTCTATCACTGAAGAAATCAGCACAGGTGAAGCAAGCCTTCTTGCAGTGTTAATGGAGAGGAGTCCATCTTGCTCATTCAGTGTTTTGTTTTAAAGCCAGCAGGGACTACTATGATGATTTAATCTGACCCTACAAGTCTGACAGGCCTGTGAATCACCCTCTGCAGTGCCTCCATGGGGCCCAACAACTTGTGGATGGAATTAAACCTTCCATCCTGCCCTCCACTTGTCTCCCAGTCTGGCAAAGTGTCCAGGACGTACCTGATCTGCCGGTGCAGCACTTGTCTCATCTGCCTCAGGAAGTGGCTGTTTATCTGGGATCCCATTACTCAAACATGAAGCAATCTGGAAAAGTAACAGACATCCACAGAGTGAAGCCCCTAGTGAAGCTAAACACCAGTGTAGCAAAGCTACCAAGTGACTCACAAATCCCAGTCACAATTTCCCCAGCTCTTTCACCTGTTTGAAAAGTTCCACCTCTCCCTATTCCTGGTCAGCTGCCTATCAGGGGTTATTTATCTTTATCCTTCTCAGAGGATTGTCCATGCTGCTGAAGGAGTTTCCTTCTCTACAGCTCCATCAGTGGTATGCCAGACTGTTTGCATGTGTCACCTTCTTCCTGGCTGAGGAGCCCCCTGAATCACAGAGAGCTGGATGCTGGAAGCTCTCACAACTGTGCTGCTTTTATACACTTCCCAGAGCACCAATAAGCAGGACCAACTGGGCTCAAGATTTCTTTGGTTTGACCCACTTCATCTACAGTTCTATCTGTTTGCTTTTCAATGGGGAACAGAGGTGCCCTCAGCTGAACTTCATAGCTTCATCTTTTGTCTGCTGTGCGGTCACTCACTTATTTCCCGCTGGGACTCTAACTCTCCTGCAGCATCTTTAGTCCTGTAAAGATTTCCCTCTGTAGGAAAGACCCTTTACCTTTTTTTGCAGTTCCTCTTTACTGTAGCCCAGCAGCCTGAGGAGTTTAGTCCTGGACTCCTGCTCCAGATTTACCTGAGTTGAAAATGACAGTGAAAAAGACAAGAAAATGAGTAAAATCCAAGACATCTCAACTATGACACTTCACTTAATGACTACTGTGGGAAAATTTATGGAATTTCTTTTATAATAATGATAGAAGGGTGAAACTCAAATTTGTCACATAGTTACAAGTGAGGTACGTATCAGGGTTATGACTGTATGCATACTCAGTGCACTTGGTCATTACTTCCCTGGATGGTCTAGGAATTGACAACCTAGTTTCTGCACAGAGACAAGGGACTGATGTGTGTCCAGATGAAAATGAGACAAGGTGGATGCCTGAACTCCTAGCTGGCTTCTCAATTGTTAGTTAACTAACTGTTACAGAAGCTCATTGGGTGGGATTTCAGGCAGCTCCAGCACACAGCCTGACTAATAGGCACTGTTTATATCCTTTAATGTGTGATTAACAATCCTCAATGAGAATCTGTCTGCCTCAGGAAGTCCCAGGCTGCTCCTACCACAGAACTGACCAAACTGCACAGATAAGATACTTGTAAACAGTCAGTAGAAACTGTTCTTGCAGATGCAGAAATGCTCATGCAGGACAGTCCTTTGTACAGAAGCTTGGTTTGTATTTTAAGACAATCAATAGTAATAGGTCATTGCCAAACTCTTCCATAGAATTATTATCAATTAGATCAGTCCTGTGTAGGGCTACAGTCAGCCCTCATCCCACCACAGCTCTCTCCCTTCTTACTGGGGAATCTCATTGCCCAGCTGGACTTCAGAAACAACAACAGCAAAGCCCAACAAGCAGCAGGAAGATACAGCTCAGCAGGGGCTGAGACAACCAAAACCTGTTTAGCATGTTGACAGGAAGCCCAAAGGAGTCCACCAAAAAGACCACTCCTACTGAAAAATAAGGCAACCTCCAACACCTCAACTTCAAAAGCTTTTCTTTAGATAGCTAACTAGCCTATTCAGTTCCATTTCATATCTTAAAGAACAGCAACGTAAAGTGCTAGAAAGGACCATAATGAACATATTCCAACCCAGGACCATTAAGGAACTGACCTCTGTGTTTCACCACAGACATCTTACCTTCAAGAAGCTCCAAAGGTTCTCATCAAATGGCAACTTGGCTGTCTGGATCTTGCCCTGGCAGTAGTCAAGGAGGTTCCCTGACTGCAAGGCCATCTGCAGTTCTCTGGATCGCAGCAGGAATTCAGTTTCAGTAGTGACTTGGCTGATGAATACTTGGTGTGGGTGAGCTTGCTGCATTTGCTGTCCACCTTTGGCAAGACCAAAGGAAATAAGTTTTCCTCCAAACTGAGAAAGACAGAGGGAGAAAAAGGAAACATTCTTATAAACTGAAGTAAAAGCAACTCAGCAAGGTGGACTCAAGGTCCAGCTGTGATCACAAGGAACCTCAGCAGTTTAATGTGGGAGGGACACTGAGGGAGTTCAGATCACAATCCCTTCAGCAGAAGACAAAAAACCACAACACTTGTGGATGTGCTACCAGGCCTAGGGAACTGCAAATGCCAGAGGGGCACAGAGGAAAAGTACCATCTGGAACTGTTTGTTCTTTCTGGACACAGAGAAACAGGCTTCAATGACAAGAACTACCATGTGAATGGCAGGCACTAAACAGAGAACAAGTGAGGCCACTGGCTAATAGAACAATTCACCCTTTTGATTTAGAAGCAAAAGGGTAAAGAAAATATATGGATAAGAAGGAGAAAAATGGATGAGAATGGGAACACCTCACAGCCTAATAGGACAGCTTTTATGAATCTTCCTTTGCCTTCTTAACTCTTACTTATAATCTCCCATTCTCTCCTATTACACTCGCTGGAAATATGTCTGAATATCGAGCAAAAGAGTTTTGCTTCATGGGACACCACCTTAAACAACCATTAAAACAACCAGCCATGTGAAAACATTATGGTTTCTCTAGTGAAAGAAAAGGATTTGATGCATTTATTGCATTTTAAACTAAAGATGCTCCATTCACTCACTGCAAATGAAACTCCCACAGGTCTGCGAATCCACTTGGGTGGCTTTTTCAGTGGAGGAATTGAGGTGGTCTGAGCTACCTGCTCTGGCACCTGCAGAGGAGGAAGTATCTGTCCTGTGCCAAAGGGATCCAGGAGGCTGTTGAAGGAGGAAGAGATCTAGAATCAAATGGAGAAAAGGATAAGATAGAATTCAATTCCTCTCTGCTCAAGGTAAGCACAAAAAACCCTACTGCATAGTAAAATGTTTATTTTCTTTAATGATGAATAAAAAAAGGCTATTACAGCACCTCTCCATGGAATACCACCAAGCCTCTGTGTGAGAGAATTGGTATTTCCAAACAGTTCCAGAAACTATTTCTCAAGTAAGCTTTACCTTGAGAGATTTTCAACTAAGTTTTCTTTAGCAAGATGCAAATTCCTTAACAAACACTGCTTGGCCCAGCACCCAAATCATAAACATAGAAGTTACAAAATCACTTGTTTTATGCAAGACAGTGACAACATGTGGTCAAAAGTTCTCTTTTCTTTTTTTTCCTTACAAAGGAATGCTGACTCCCCTTCTGTTGCTGGAGTCCTTCAGATGGGTTGATTTTAAGGACTGTCTCAAGCTTTTACAGCTTAGATAAGGCTGGTAAACATATCCAGTATTTGTTGCTCAGACAAGAGTGTCAGAAGTGGCCTCTGATCTAGATTTCTGACATTTAGGAGTTCAGTGAACACACATACAATGCTGTTAACCAGCTTTCTTAATTTTTAACATTTTTGGCATATTGTTTGCTATAGACAGCCCTGTTCAAGTTTGACTGGACCATAGGGCATAGCTCCAAAATACAGCTGACCAGCATACCTGGAAAGAAGCCACACAAGGCTCATCAAGCTAAGGCTGCCAAAGAAGGGCAGGCAAGACCTACATGTTTTGTCTCAAGTGCTCCTTGAGGGGAAACCAACTCCAAGATAAAACCTGGAGGAACATCTTGTACTTAACAGATAAATCACCCTAAACCCTCAAAAAAATAAACACATGCTACCAGGGTACCAGGAACATCACCCATCAGGTCTTCAGCAGAGTTTGTGTCCCAGTACCCAGTACACTATCCTACAATTTTGAAGAATGGAAGTGTGGTGCATGCACGTGAAGAATCCACAAAAAGAAAGTTCTCTCATCCTTAATTTCCTACAGCTGTTGCTTGATATTTTCCTTCTCTTGCAAATCCTGTGAAACTGAGCTCAGTCGGCTGTAAATGGCTATATAAATAAGACTTCAGCCAGCTCACACACATTCTCTTAAAACCTGTATTGTAAGGTACTTGTTGGCTGGGAGAGGGATTAAGAGCCTAGACACAAAATGATAACTAAAATGTTAGACAATACTGGCATTTAATCTGTTCAGAGTTCACCCACCTATTCAATGGCTAAGTAATGGGTTTCACTATCAAAATATTAACATACTCCAAATTAGTCAATTGACCTAAGGAAAACTGCTAGCAGTGGCTTATAAGCTACTTAAAAAAAATC
The DNA here is from genome assembly GCA_038090715.1 of Florisuga fusca. Classification (NCBI taxonomy): domain Eukaryota; kingdom Metazoa; phylum Chordata; class Aves; order Apodiformes; family Trochilidae; genus Florisuga; species Florisuga fusca. The sequence continues at coordinate 28,370,218 of JAAWXA010000010.1, read as the reverse complement.
TTTTCTGAAATAATAAAGAATAACATGTTGCCTTAATTAGTATCAATGTATTTAATTTTAACCTACTGACAAGGCAAGCTAGTTGCTCTGACAGATATGCTGCAGGTTGTTTAGTCTAGTAGCAATAAACAAAAATACACATAGCATCCAAACCAGACTTGATTAGGTTCTCCCACTTTCCAGGTGAGCAACTGCCTGTCTGTTAAGCTGTAATATGTTCACAGGACTTTACCTTGTCAGCCTGTGTCTTCTGCTGAGCTTCTAAGTTCCCACCCATAACAGAATAAATGCTGATCCACCCATCAAAAGTGGCAGCAGAGAAGACTGAGGGATTCCTGGGACACCACTGGACATCAAAGCACCATTGGCTCCGAATGGGCAACTCATAGACCACCTGTCACAGGAGAGAGAAGGCAGAAGCACAGCACAAAGGGCTCCCCAGCTTTCCACAAAGTACTTGCCACACCAACTGTGCCACACTTTATTTACATAACACCATTGTATACAATTATTTTATCTTTGCTTCTTGAAGAACACATTGCAACCACAACTGTAGTGCACTGAGCTACAGAAAGCTGCTTTACCAGAGGACTCTGATTCTAGAACAAAAGGCAAAGGCAGCAAGTCAGTTCTGTCACACCTGCTTCAAACCAAGGAAGAAACACCAGAAAACATCACAAGAAAACCAGAAGCCAAGAGGCAAGAAGATGTCATAAGCAAGAACATTTTAGCAGGAAGAACAGTCTGGAATGACAAATTTCACCAGGGAAACAAACACTAGAGCAAAAGAGGACTGTAACAGCTGCAGATGAAATACCAAGAATATTGCAGCCAAGAAGCTTCTGGTCCAGAACTCAAAAATCCAAAGTTCAATTCATGGCCCAGACACTAACTTCCTGCCTGATATTGGGCAACTCACTAATACAACCTTGACTTTGAACCTCCAGTTTGTAAAATGCAGAGACTTCCTTTACATCCTGCAGGCACAAAGCCCAGGGAATTGCAGGTTCCTTCTCTGTAGGAACACGATCTGCGTTTCCTGTTCCTAGGTATAAAAAATTGTGTTTGCTTACATTGAAGTCTGGATTGCTAAATAAAAAAAAAAACCACAAAACCCCAACAAGCCTAAAATAACAAAACAAACACCCCTCCAAAAAAAGAACTAAAACAACAAAGAAACTGGCCCTTCCCACAGAAACCGGATCAGCCATTCTGCATAACTCTCCTGTTTTGGAAACCTTCCCAATTTTTGTAACACCTGAAAATTCTGTGTTCACTATCAAGTCAAGAACAGCCCTCTAACAACAGATGCACAAATGCCTAAGCTGAATTTGGACTCCACAAATCTCCAGCAGCATGCCTCAAGATGAGCAAGCTGCACTAAAATTGTACTTTAAAATTTTTCCACTGAAACACAACAAAAAGACTAGTGAAAAATGGACTTCAGGAATGTTTCAGAGCCTGATTCTCTTGTAACCACTAGACATCTGTACAGAGTGACATCAAATCCCCTGAAATCACAAGGGCAGCATTTAATGCATTTTATGAAAATGGATTAATCTTTTTTCCACGTCTTCAAGGCAAAGGCAGTAAACTAAGTGAAACTGTCACACAAAATGATTCCAGCCTGGTGCTCCCAGCTGGACCTCGTTCAGTATTGCTAGAGTGCTTTCCCTGTGCTATCATCAAGCTCAACGGCGTGAATTCTGTCCAAAGTTCAAAATTCAGTTTTAACCAGAAATTCAGCAATGAATGAGAAGATGTGCTGATTTTTTTTTCCACAGTCCTATTTTATTCACATAGATACATCAGAGAAAAGCTCTGCCTCTCTCTATTTGAGTCTGGATATGGACTCCACTCTTACTCACTCCAGACAGGAAGAGTGCAGAAGATATACTGGGGGAACTGATGCTGGCACTCCACAGGGACACAGAGAAGGGACACATAGATAGCACAGCACACAACTCTGGGTAAAGCAGACCATGTGTACTTAGAGCTGTGGTTATGTACCTCTCCCACACTTGGGTTCCAGCACAAGATCCGATTGTCTTTGGCGCTACTCAACAGCAGTTCAGGGTCAGCCTGGCACCAAGAGAGAGAGAGAACTCCCCTAAAATAGATCAGAAAGAGATCAGTCATATTTCCTACTTAAGTCTACTCCCTCACTCTGTCACCAAGAAAGCAGCAGAAATGCTGCTTAAGCTCAGAAATGCTCATTCTCACCTCTAGTAGATGAGAACCCAACCCTCAACCACAGATTTATCTGTGAAACAAAATAAAGATAGCAAAACACCATAGTTCTCCTAAGACCAGTCTCACAAATGTCTTTTAAAGATGGAGAGCCTTGAAAAGGTGCCACAACAAGCAGAACCCCACCTCGTGTGCTTTTCCAGCTGGCTCAAAGGAGAGGTAGCAAAGCGCAAGTCCCATATTTGGATCACTGGCAGGCGGTCATCCTCGGAGGAAAGCACTAGCTGGGTTGCAACTTCTGGATGCCAGGCCATTCCTGAGCAATGCATCTAGGGACAAAAATAGCACGGGCTGAGAATTCAGCAAAGCAAGCTGGCAAGGGCACAAATGGGCCAGAGCCACACCATTCTGAACTTAAAACTTGCCTACAACACTTGACTTAAAGCAATGTCGTGCGGTGGACGGCAAGTATTTCTACCTTTTCTGCATAGCAAAAAAACCCCACTAACCATACAGAAGTTGAAGAACTATTTCAAAGCTTATCTAGGAAGACAGCTGGGATTAAAACACAGGAGGCTTCTCATAAATGAGCTGTAGAAACTGAATGTAAGGCTGCTCCAGTTTTAGGAACAGCTAGGGGTCTTGCTTCTCCATTTCATGAGGGGAAAAAAAGAGAGAAGTGCTTTGATGCTGCAGCTCCAAGAGAACCAGCCCCTACAGCTCCCACAGTAAAAACCCTTCATCCCAATAACCAGGGACACTACTTTGCATTCACACGTGGCATGCTGTAAGCCTGTCAAAGTTTTTTCCTCCACTCACCCTGTTGCTGTGGTCACTGACTTTGATGATAGGCTCATTCTTCCTGAGGTCCCAAACCACAGCCTTGCCACTGGGGTGAGCAGAGGAGAGGATGTGCTGCACCTGACGATTCCAGGACACCACACTGATGTCTTCATGAGGCTGCCAAGACAGGAAAGGCCATGCATCCATCATCCCCTTGCTGAGGGAACACTCATCACAGGATTCTGTCGTGATCTTACCTGGGAGATCTGAGGATATATAGATTCTTCTCTTCAATCACTGAGCAGCTAACTGAGAATAGCAGCGCTGACCAGAAAGACTGGAGAGCACAGAAAGTCCTTCACTCAGAATGTACAGTGGACAGTCAGATTCTATGGGGAAATGTCACCTGGAAAAGCACCTCTGCATTTTGGGAGCAGGTACTGTATTCTGCGTTGGCCAAATGTGCCATAAATCAGTCAAGAGAGAACTGCAGGTGAGAGAACAGAGATGCATGCTTCTACTCTAACTTCTTGGATGGACTTAAATGGAAAGATGACCTTGTGCAACATTTCAGGAGTGCAGTGAGATGGAAAATGATGAAACATTCAAGGCTAATTGCTGTGGGTGAACCTACTGCAATGCAGGAAATAGGCAAAGAGACAAATGAAGGCTTATTGGAGGAAAAACTTGGCCTGCTTTTAGGCAAGTTTACTACAATTTTTTCCACTTTCAGGAGTTGATTGTCCTGAATAACATTATCAGCATCAGAAGATCAGAAGCTTTTTCCTCTTCAAACTCAGGAAACATTATCTGGGACTAATAGCCAAGATGCATTAAATGGCTCACTGGCTTTGCTAGGGATATTACTTTCATGAGATATGAAAAGCTTCAGCTGAAGCCTGAAGTAAATTCATTCCTCAGAGAAGGTCCAATAAGCCTTCTTAATCCATCACACATGCCCCAGATGGATCAAAGATAAACTGGTCGGTTACTTGATTCAAATCCACAAAGAGCTTACCCATCCATGCAAAGTGCATCCTTCCAGAGCTTGCCAGCCTGCCCCCCCTCCCCTTAGAACGCTCTTTCCACCTCCTTAGAATGAAGCTGATCAGTCAGTTCTGATTCATCATTCTCCTGACAGATGTCAAGGTCATTCCCCCTTCACAGTCAGACTAGATCAGGTTAACTCCACACACTCACATCTTTTTTTGTTCTGCCTCCTGAGGTATAAAACAGGAAGATACAAAACTTGTTTACCTGTGATTTTGTCCCTGGAGTCATAGGCACACTGAAGTTATTCAAGTCCCAGATGAAAATTTCAGAATCATTGGCTCCAGAAGCCAAGAGGTTACTCTGCAGAAAAAATAAAAGCTCAGCTGAGTTCCACAGGGAAAGAGGGTGGATTTCTTAAAAATAAACTTTGGCTGAAAACCCAAAAGTTTCCAAAGTCAGATGAGAGCTGCATTCCACAGCCACCGGTATGCAGACAATACTAACCAGCTGAGCACTTCTCTGACCTCTGTGCCTTCAGCTGTGCCGTGGTACAGACCCCTCTAAAATTTGTCTAGCAAGCTATATGTTACTCCTCATGAAATTCTGCCACAGGCCTGGAAGCCACTCTCCCTGGCCACCTGAACCTTTAGCTCTGCATCCTGGCACCAAGGACATTTCTTCTCCGAAGATGCAGGCTTCCCACAAGGGTATGCAGACAACTTTCAGTTTGCCTTTGTGCTACCACAAGAACTTGTGTTCTGTTCACTACCCACTTCAGCTGATCCAAGCCCCACTGAATCAGACACCACCTGAACAAATAAAGAGTTCTGACTTCAACTGGGTAATGATCTAACATGGAACAGTATTTCAAAACACCTTTTTACAGAGAGGCAAGAGACTTGATCAAGATCACAGGGGAATTCAATGGTAAAGCTGTGAATAGAACCCAAAGTCTCATGCCACAACCACCATGTCTCTTTCAGGTTGCTTCTGCTTATGATTCTCTATACACAAGGGAAGAGCATCTTTCTGTAAAATGGAGATTAATTTCCATTTGGTTATAAGTATCTCACTGCTGCCTACCTGGAAAGGGTTGAAGTCAAGGGCTCGAACAGGACCCGAATGCTTTTCTGTCTGCCCAATCACAGGTTCACTCTTTGAAGTCAGAATGTGGTGTGCACTGTACATTGTCAGCACACCATTATCCCCTCCACCAATGATCACACCAGAGGGCTCTGGGGACCCATTTCCAAAGTTACCCCAGACCAGCTTATGAAACCTAAAAAAGAAGAAAATAAAGCTATTGTAGGCCAGAGTGGTGGAAGCCAAGACACCCTCTGCATTAACAAAAATCACATCCATGTTCTGAGCTATCAAACACAACCATCAGTCTCCACCATCTACATAATCACTTCCCTTTGAAGATGACTGTGGCTCTTACATGGAAAAAAGGAAATGAGCTTCCTTGCAAAGACTCTCATGGAGGACTTAAAAAAGAGAACTAGTCTGTCTCTTTTCTTCTTTGTTTTGTTTCTTCCTCCCTTAAAATGTGAGATTTGGTGGTGAATTCCTCTAACCCACACTATATACATAAAATTAGATTACAGGACTACATGCCTTCTTTTCCAGAGCTGTTATCTGAAAGACATGTTTATCCAGTCTAAAAGCTGCTAGTTGCAAACCAAGGTTGTGTTTCACATCACCCACACTGATGACCCGAAGAAATCACCTTGTCTTAGAAAGCTGGAAGAGAAGTTTTACTCTGCCTCTAGTCTCTTTGTGGCAAACCAATAGCACCCAGCAAATTCACCTGACACAATGACTCTCCTGACTGACTACCATCTAGGTCCTGTCAGACTTCTCCAACAGTCCAGCTGCTGTATTTCTACACCCAACACAATCTGTGTCCACAAATACGTTCAGTTCTTGAAGACAGAGGTTGATTGATGTAAAAGATCACTTTATACCCCCAAAATATGATCTCCTCCTCTCTTGTACCAGAAGAACCCTTTTCAGTTCCACTGGCTGATACGTCGATGTGAGCCCCTGGTACCTGTTTGAGGCAGTAAGTGTTCCTTTCTGCTTCATGTCTAGGGAGGGATCCCTGAAGTCAACCTCAAATATTTCCAAAGTGGCATTTGTACTGAAGGATGCATCCAGTTGTTGGGCAGATGTTCCTAGCAGAAGTAAAGGCAAAACAAGTGGGTACATTTTTTTCAAGAGCATGAGAAACAGAAAGAGCAAAGCACCAGATCCCTGATCTTCATGGCCAACATAACCTTGGTTGTACTTGTTCAAGGAGAGGACACCTCTCAATACCTCAGAAAAGGAACCAAATATTATTACAACTTTAAAAGAAATTAGAACTTCAAGAAATTCTAGGCACCAGGGTCACTGTTGTGCATGGACCTTCCCATCTTGGGATAAGTGTAATTAATGTATGCTCTCTTCCAAGCAGCCACAGCTCCTGGTATTAACTCCATACCTAAATTACAAATGCAGCTGCAGCACTAAACCCTGATATGAGTATGATACCAAATTCTTTGCCTATTGCTCCTCAACCATATGTCTTGATCAAACCTTCTAAACCTGCTCTACAGCAAAAGTTCTTCAACCACAGCCAACTAAACACTCCCCAATGATCCACAGACAGCAGTCACACACTGGTGGATTCCTTCCTTCTCCTTTGGCTTACAAGATGAAAGCTAAAAATAGATTTCCCATTGCCTAATGGGACACTGCCAGGCAAACAGTCACTCAGTTACCACAGAGGTGCTTTGTAACTGCCTACAGCATGGAAAGTGCCCAGGAGACTATTAAAAAGCAGTACAAATTATGAAACTCTGCAATTCCTGCTCTACAGCAGACTGAAGCCAAGACCTTTGGTCCAACCAAGACTCTGTCCTTATTAGAGAAACACCCCAAAATGGTAACGTTATTTTTAAGGCAACAGCCAAAAATCTGGCACTTTTTTTTTACAGTCATCCCTGGGAAAAAAACAATAAAAGCAAACAATATGGCAGCACTGCACAGGCAGGAAGCAGACATGAGTAGTTCTCATGCTGGCCAGACAACCCCAGCCTTTGGTTCCACACAGGCAACACACTCATCCACTGTAAGCTCAGTGAAGAGGCTGACTGTGCTTCAGGAAATAAAATTATTATAACAATAGTGAAACATTAATAATATCAACAAAATTCTAAATTAAAAGTTTTGCAGAAATATTGAAAATTGAATGATAACCAAAACATGTAGCCTCAGGGAGAAGATATTTCAATTATTTGATTGTCAAACCATGTGATAGTGTCTGAAGACTAACAAAGTAAAAACGAGCTTAAAGAAACATGATTAGAATTAACTTTTTTTTTTTTTTTTTTTTCCTACAGACAAACCAAGCAATCTTACTTTGTTTTAACTGTTATAACAAGGTGGTGGTGGAATTCATGCAGACTTAATTAGAAGATAGATCAAAAAAAGCCATGTATTCACCCCTTGAGAAAAATCACTGGCCTCTAAGGCATCAAAGATGGGCATAAAAATAATCCTTTACAGGTCATTTAAAAAATAAAAAAGTAAGAATTTGATGTTTTTGGTATAGCACTTGGAAGTTTTCCAGAGACTATCAAGGTAGGAGCTGTTGAAAGTTAAAGCAAATACAACTCTACATGAAATCTGTGAATCATTCTTTAATTTTCACAAATTGTGAAGAACTTTACCTGTTGCTAGATAAATGGGGTGGTGGTTTGCTGGACTCCATGCCTGGACAGCTGTTCGCTCAATTTCCTTTAGCTTCATTTTCCAGGCTCTAGGAGAAATTTCACACAGTGGTTAGAAGATAAAGTCAACATGAAAATAATCACAGCAGTAACACAATATCCCCCTTACAAAAGTACCATGGGAAATGTCTTTCAGTGGAGAGAAGTTGCTTTTACTTCCTGAGCTAGTGAATACAGTTTCACAGGAATTAATTCAGGAATTTTAGAATCCATGAAACAGCCCAATCAAGAACTAGGAAAATAATCTGATCTCAGATTTTTTTTTTCTTATATAGCTCTTTTTTTTTTTTCTTCATATACTCTGATTACAGGAGACTTTCCATAAAAGGAAGGGGATTAAATTAAACAACATACTCAGGTCTTCAATCTAGGCTCGTTTAATTCAACTGCAGAAATGAATTCACACAAATGTATTTGCAAAGCACTAGGTGCTCTCTCTGAACAAGCTGATGTCAGTATACACATAGGCAAACAGGGAGAAGTCTCAGGGCAGGCGAAATTCCAGACAGAAAAGTGATGTGGCAACATAAAACAAAGTACAATGCTATCATGTGCCCGATCAGTTAATGTACTTTGTTCTTGTTCCTTTGAGAAGTGACAGGAAAAAAATTCACTTGACTTTCTGATTGACTTTGTAAATGGTAGAAGGTGAGAAGAAGTGACCTAGAAGTAACCACTGGATTTCAGTCTCAGCTCTGACATCAGTTCCTTTTATTTACTCTGCATAGATCAACTGACACCTGTAAAATGGGGACACAACTTCCCCGTGCCACAGGGGAGAGGTTAGGGCAATCATGCAGCAGGACAACAAAGTCAAACAGCAGCAGCAGGCAGCCAGGAGGCTGCAAAACTGAATATAAATGCAAATTATCATTCCACATAGATTCCCATTCTTGCTGAGGGGAAAGCACCCAGCACCTCTCCCCAGACTATCAAAAATTTTGAAAAGGTATCTCATGGCTTATATGAATCTGTGGCCTCCTGGGGCCAAGAAACCAAGAGATGACAGCATCACAGCATCTTTCACACCCCTCCTGCCCAAGCAGCCCCACTGCAGCACCTCCTCCTCAAGCCAGCGGCCTCCGAGTTTGGAAGGACAGAAAAGTTTGATTCGACTCTTATTCTGTGACAAGTGGCAGTGCGGGTGTCCCTGTCCCGAGCAGGACCCGAGCAGCCTCTTGTGGCTGCCCCAGACCAGCACCGAACGCTGCCACGGGAGACTTCAGGGAGGGCTTGCCCTCTGCTGTCACCTCCCAAAATAGCACCTAGGGCTTCTGAGGAAACTCAGGCTTTTCTCAGGACCTCTGATTAATTAACCGTGACAATTCTCCCTTCTTGTACAGACATCCGATTACTAATGCATTAGAGAACCTCAGAGCCGAGGGCGGGGAGGCTGGGGACAGCAGGAGCATCCCCCCCAGCCCTGTTTTCCTACACAGTGTCCTTAAAGGGTCACAGTGTCCTTAAAGGGTCACAGCCCAGCAGACTCCCCACCACGGGGACCAGGAGAGCACACAGAAAAAGACCCAAAAGTAACAGCACGTGTGAAAAAATGGTAATGAACCATGCAAACAGTGCTGACGGAGGCAAAACCTCCTCACCTGTGCTAACTCGAAACACTTGTGGCATTGTGAAAGATCACAGTTGATGCTGTTGTACCAGCTAATTGGCCCTCAATGCTGCCATGATAACCAGCTGCCACATCATTCTCTGGCACCACCCAAATGCTGTCAATCATAAGTCCCCTCCTACTGACTTTCCCAATCCTCCTCCTGCCCCCTGGGCACCAAACCATTCCGTTCTGCACAGTTCCTGCCGATGCCAGAGCACAGCACAAACCGGTAGCCTGATCCCCTCAGCTGAAAGTAAAACTGGGGCAGCAGGACAGAAAAAACTTGTCCAAGGTCACCCAGGTAACAAGCAGCCACCCTGAGACCAGAACAAAGCCTCCCAGCCACGACACCATGGTTAGCACAAAGGTGCCCCACAGCTTCCACATCCCAACGTCAACGTAAAACCTTTGCACCGACCTGACGCTCGCAGCTCCCCGGTACCCTGCAGCCAGGCTGCTCCCAGGACTGCCTACGGTAAATCCCGGCTGCAGGAGGCAGAGGGACGCTAATCTCAGCTAATCATCGGTATGCTCAAGGCGGGGCTGTCCCAGGGCAGGTCTCAGCACATTCTTCCGTGACAGCTATCGCGGTCTACACAGAACCTTCCTGCGCTCCGATGACGCTCAGCAAGCCCTGGCCAAGCTGCAGGGCACTCAGGCGGGAGCACAGACACCTGTGCCGGTCAGCACCGGGGCGTCAGGCGGGAGAGCCCCGAAGGAGAGGGAAGGCCTGGGGGAGAGCACTGACCTGGGACACCGGGTGCCACACAACAGGCCCTGGGCCACGCCAGCGGCCGCCCTGCCCCCGGCGGAGCGGAAGCAAGGCCCGGGGCTCCCGGAACCCGAGCACAGAGCCGGGCCGGGCCGGGGGGCGAGGGCCCGGCCTGGGGAGCCGCAGGTGCCGGGGCTGAGGGTCGAGAGAGGCGGGTCAGGAGGAGAAGGAGGAGGAGCAGCCGCCCGGGGCCGGGGCGAGTGGAGGGGAGGTGCCGGGGAGGGGGTTCGGCGGCCCTTACCGCTGACTGGACCGGGCCGGACTGGGCCGGGACCGCTCGACCCTCGCCCGACGCCTTCCGCAGCAGAGCCCTGACGACGGTGGCCGCCGGGAGTCGAAAAGCCGCGGCCCGCGAAGCGCCTTCCGTCATCCCGCCCCTCAGCGGCGCCTGCGCGGGGTGTGTGTGTGTGGGGGGGGGGGTGGTGGCCAAGGCCTCCCCACAGGGACCGGACCGGACTGTCCCGTCCCGTCCCCGCGATGGGATACCCCCCAGCCGTAAGCACTTCACTTGCCAGGAAAAAATAAATGCAGGAGGGCCCAGACTCTCTTCTCTCGGCTCTCTCCCATTTTAGAGAAAATTTGCCTGGACTACAAGCCCCGTTTCTAAGGATTCCTCAGCCCTGTTCTCTGCCCCCACCCATTATGCACGGCCCGGAAGAAAAACATCTTTCAGCTGGTGATTAGGTACAGCCTGGGTGTACCAGCAGGCAGCCACGTGTCGGGCTGGGCCTCAGCCTGTCCCTGACACCACGATAAGGGCCCTACCACTGCTCCTCATCTTCGGTTTGAAGACTTGACTAAAACCCTCTCACCACAGGGTACTGTGCTGCCATGGAGCTCTAGTTCCGCTTAACAACATTTTCCCCTGCATAACACCCCCTAACCAAACTCTGTTTCAGGGTCCCCATAGCTCAAAGCCCTTTAAAAACCCTTCTGGGGTAAAACATAATTGTCTGTAATTTAAAAGTAAGCATGTCTGTAACAAGAAGAGAAGGTGGTGGTTTACAGAGCTGTGAGGAACGCTGACTGCTCAGCACCTCCAAAGAGTTGAGTTTTACTTATGCATACAGATTTATTTGCCCTTGCATTCAATCATGTAATTCCCTCAAACACACACCCTTAGAGAAAGCCCCACACAGAGATCAAGCTAACCTTCATCCTTTAGTCTGGAGTTAAAAACCCTTACAGACTGAAAAATCACAACTCACAGTCTTCAAATACCTGCTGCTCTCTCATCAGAGAGCTGTGAGTTATGACAGGGCACTGAGAGCACAGCACAAAACAATGGGGTCTAAGACAGCACGGGGGAGCTGAGAGAACTCTATCACTGTAAATCTGTAATGAAGGTACTGTCCCTCAAAAAAATAAGGGGAAAAAATACATATTAAGGGAATATCTGAGAAAAATCTAGGAGCCTAACAAAATTTTAACTTTTTTAACCCCAGAGCACTGGTGTGCAGTGGTTTCATGGGCCAGATACACCTCCAGCCCTAGTGGATAAGCTCAGGTCAAGCAGGAGCAAACCTGGGCACCTGTGCTCTAAGCAAAGCTCAGGTGCAGCAGGACAGGTCATGCCTGAGCTGGACTCACTGATTATCCCTTCCATACCACTGCTGTCCCAGCTCTGTCAGCTCCAGCCTCCACACTACTCAGCTCTGTGCCTCTCCCTATGGGCTGTGCACGCTTCACTTCAGAGGGGGCCTAGAGCAGAAAGAGACCAAAAACCAAAGCCAGACCCCAGTGAGGACAGACAGTTACTCACATGGCATGAGCTCCCAAGCACTGGCTCCTGCCTCTCATTTTGCATCACAAGATGACACTCTAGTTCAAATCTCAGCAGCCCCTGCAGCAAGCCACTTGGTGACAGGCAGCACCTCCTACACAAAGAGGAATGTCTGTGCACAAGGTACATAAAAGAGCAGCAGCCCATCCCAGGACTGCACTGAGAACTTTGCCTGTACCCAAAAATGGAGGAGGTCATGCAATGCCACTCACTGGCCATTGTGCAGCCCTCTCAAACCAACAGCAGACCACCAGCAGAGTGGGTATCACAGATGTATTTCACTGCAGTCAGTGGCTGAACATTGCAGAACAAGCATTAACATCTGCCAGAGTGAAGAGCAAAGAAGATGCCAGCCCCAGCAGAGGTGGCAGAGGAGCAAGGTAGCTCTTCAATAACCTTCAGATCTCATAGTGTGTCACTGGTGGTGGCTCTTTACTGGGGTCTCCTCCTCTCTCCAGATACAGGTCATTGAAGGGATATTGCTTCGGTCCCTACAAGGAGAGACAAAGAGTGGCAGATTCACCACACTTGACAAGCAGATTAAGGGGAAAATGTCCTATCCCACCCCACCCCACTCAAATCAAGGCTTGCAATTTAAAACTGAAATGTCTGCTTTGTAAGTGCTTCAGCAGGAGTGCTAGTGCACAATGAAAATAAATCCAGAGACAAAGCTCTTGGTAGAAACCCATGTCCTTTAACAGAAGTGTCAGGGTGGTCTTTCATTTAATCTTAACCAACAGTTCATTTCACAGCATGAGGCTAATATGTTGCAAAAGCTGTTGGTGTGTTCAGCTGTATTTTTCAGAAGTACATTCCAAATAATCCAGATCACAAGCTACAACTGAAAATACAGTGCCAGAGAAGAGACAAAACTTCTTCCTCTAGCAGATGCACCCCGGGAAGGAGAATACCAGGGCCAGAGAAGGGATGCTGTAAAGTGGCATAGCTTGAAAAGATTCCTCTGTGATCAGTGACTTCTTGCTATGAAACAACACCTGTGAGCTGAGCCAGGTCAGCCAACAGAACACCTCAGCAGCAGGGTTTGTGTTCACACTCATCACCTGGCTCCAGCAAACCCACTGTTCTGGGCACCAGCAGTGACAAAAAGCACAGCTGCTCTCCCTCTGGCCACCCAGGGGTGTCACTCACCACAGGCCTGTAAGATGGATAGATCTCTCCAAGAGCAAACATGGCCAGCATGGTTCCCAGGAAGACAAGAAGGTGTTTGCTCATGATGTGCCAGGGAACCGGAGTGGGGGAGGTATCGACCCGGTTCCGAATGTACATGTCAAAGTTCCAGTGCATCTGAAGAACAAAGGAAAACATTGCACATTTACCAACACTGCTCAAGATGCTTTTATCAAGGCAAGAAATGCTTTGCAGCATTCACAAGGCTGCCAGAAGTTGGGTAATTGCTGCCTCACGAGGGAAGATCAAGTTGCAGTGGAGGGGATTTGCAGTGAAACTCAGGACCCCCAGTTCTAGCCTATGTTTATACCTATGCTTAAGTACAGGGAAGCAGGAGCTTTTATTTATATCCATAATCGTGGCAACTCAGATTTGTTCCCCTCATTTATGAAATTCAGTACCAGGCCCAAAATGAAGCAGCAGGGTTGTTTCAAAAAAGGAAGCTACTTCAGTAAGAGCTACTTCCACTGTCTGACAGGACTTCACTGGAACGAGGGCTGCTTTGACAAATGGTTCTGATGTAAGCTCTCATAGTCAGTCAAACCAGGCAAAGAAAATGGGTGAGGCTTTCTTATTCCTGCAGAGAATCTTAAGTGTGCAAAGTTATACACAGAATCAAACTGAAAGCACTAACCAGACGTGCATGATAGCATTTAGTAACGATAGCATTGCAACCACAATGAAAAGTGGCACCAGCATTCCTACCGGCTGCCCCCAGTTATGCCTCAAATCCTGCTGGTCCCACTGGTACCAGGGGTCTCTCTCATGAAGGGACTTGTTAGGGAGCATGGGGTAGTCACCATACCTGTGAGAAGCAGACAAAAGACCAAACACAGAAGAAATCTGTATTGATATAGATACATTTTGGAGGAGACAGCATAGGATAGGCCTATGGAGAACGGAGACATTGTGTTTATAGCTCCTACATATATACATTTTTATCTGCAACTTGCACAACCATCAGCCTGACACTAGCTCTAGAGAGCACCCCATGAAGTGACCTTTTTGGGCTACAATAGCTGGAAAAAACCCCAAGATTATCTGGAGTACTGAGGCCTAGCTGTCCAGCAGTTTGCACATCCAAGCATCCCCCACAGCTTCGACGTTTGCCTCCGGAAACCCTTATTGCCCAGCAGGCTGGCAGTCAGTCTGTCTCAGTCAGTATTTTATTCCCGCAGGTAATTCCCAGGTGTTTCAGCACAGTGCTGTGTGCCCCTGCAGCACCTGCAGGCACAGCCAGCTTACCCGAAGCCGTCGTCGGGGTAGGGCTCGTAGTCCTCCACCCTCATGTTGTACTTCTTGGCAGCCGCTGCCCGCTCCTCCGGTGTCCGTGGGTAGGGCCCGGGCAGGAAGTCCTTGGACATCTCGGACGCTGCCGGGAGAGCAAGCAGTGCTGAGGGGCAGGGTTAGGGTAAGGGGGTCAGGGTTAGGGGGTCAGGGTTAGGGCAAGGGGGTCAGGGCAAGGGGGTCAGGGTTAGGGCAAGGGGGTCAGAGTCCTNCTCCGGTGGAGGCGGCGATGGCGGCGGCCTCCTCCTCCTCGGCCGCGGCCTCGGGCTGCCTGGAGGGCCCGGCCGCTACCGCCGGGCCTGGCTGGAGCGAATCCCAGTTCCGTCGTTACTCCTTCGAGACGCGGCCCATCCCGCGGCTCAGCCACAGCGACCCCCGCGCTGAGGAGCTCATCGAGAACGAGGTACGGGGGGCAGCGGCGGCACGGACGGACCGGGGGCTGCGGCGGGGCCGGCTCCTTGTGCTCCGCGGTGTGGGGCGGGTGGAGCAGGGCCGCAGGGATCTCATCTCATCTCCCCGTCCCGGCTCTGTCTGCCCGGGCTGCCCTCCCGGCACGGCTGGTACCGCTGTCCCCTTCCTCTTAGCTACAGCGGGCGTTGCTTTTCCGGTACCACGGAGCTGAGCTGTGGAATTTGCCGGACACGTTTGCTGTCAGTGCTTCGTTCTGGGGATGGGAATGAGGTGTGAAAGCTTGGGGGGGCGTTTGTTATCCTTTAATTGAGAGTGGCCACAGGTGGGCGGTTGTGGGTCAGACCTGGAGAAAGCTCAGCAAGGCTGCCGGTTGTTTGGGTGGTTTTAAGGGAAGTCTGCGAGAGAGGAAGTGGAGGTGGACAGCTGTGGAGTAGAAGAGCTGGGGCAATCTCAGTTTTTCAGTGGCTGAGGGATATCTGTCATCCTGAGAGTACTGTCTCTGTGCTCAGTGTTATTTTTCTGCCAGCATTTGTCCCTCCCTGGTCTGGCAGTGACCAGGCAGAACAACAGCATTTCCTGGCTACGTGGCAGGACCAGGTAGCTCTAAATCTTTTCCCAGCTGGTGTTTGTCTAACCTCAGGTGTCAGGGATTAGCCAGGCAGATAGTGGGGCTGTCCCCTTGCTCCCAGGAGCCCCTCCTTGGAGCAGGCCACCCCTTTCTTAAAACTTCAAACCATGTTTTGCTCGTTTTTGCCTCCCCAGACCCGGGCATGTGACTGCTCTGAGTGCCTTTTTGCAACTCCCTGTTTTTCAAAGGGAGTTTGTGTGTTTGCAATAATGAATGTGGTAGTTCTGGAGTTCAAGAGGTCCTCCAGTCAGTAAACTTCCTGTTCCTCTCCCCAGGAGCCCGTGGTGCTGACAGACACAAATCTGGTTTATCCTGCTCTGAAGTGGGACCTGGACTACCTCCAGGAGAACATTGGCAATGGGGACTTCTCAGTGTACAGTGCCAGCACACACAAGTTCTTGTACTATGATGAGAAGAAAATGGCCAACTTCAAGAACTTCAAACCCAAGTCAAGCAGGGAGGAGATGAAGTTTGCTGAGTTTGTGGACAGGCTGAAAGAAATCCAACAGCAAGGGAGTGCTGAGAGGTAAGGGATGGGTGGAAGTTGCTCCATTTCCACTGCTCTCAGGAGGGAGTAGGTTTATCTGCAGTGACTGGCAGTGATCAAACCCTCTCAAACTCTTGATTTTGTTCTCCTGCTTTTTCCTGCCACTGCTTGATGTCAGCCTGGTTAAAAACATCATCCCATTAACTGATCAAACTCTTTGCATCATCTGCAGAGATTTGGGTGTTTTCTTCTCTGTCTGAGGCAGGGTTTGGACAGAGGAAGTCTTGAGCTTCACTTTCTTGTTTTGCAGATTGTGGCACTGGTAGAGGAGCTTTCCAGGTGCAGGGGTAGAGGCTGTGGCACTTTTCCACAACAGCATGGCAGCTGGTGCTGACCCTCACTCAGAAGGATGAGGAAAGGTTGCTGTCTGTGCTTTTTCCAAGAGAAAAGGCAGTCCTTGAGATGAGAAATGCATTTTCCTTCCAGCCTGGCAGACAGCAGCCTGCAGTACTGCAGCTGTTTGACTTCTCCCATCCTCTGAGTCTAAATGTGTCTGGCTGTAAAGGAACTGAAATGTGCTGGGTTTCCTGAGCTCTTTGTTGTTCTCACAGACTCCTGGTAGAAGGGGTGGCTCTTACTGCAGGGTGGTGGCATTGATCTGGGGATTACTTACCAGTGTCTTAGATACTCAGCAGGGCCCAGTCTTTTTACAGTTTCCTCCTCCTGCCCTGTGAGGGGGTTGTTCCTGATCTAAAATTCTCTTCTTCCCCTGTGAATAGTTCAGGCAGAGCTGAGTTTTGTTCCCTTCTGCACCAGGAAATTATCAGCAAACTTTGGGGACTTTGTGAAGCTGTTTCCTCCCACAGGTGCTTGTGATGTGTGGTGATGGAACAGAATCTCTAGGAGTTTTGTCTCTCTGTTCTGGAATCTTTCTGAAGAGATGCAGAGATACGTTTTTATGTTTATGGGAAAGTTTAATACTTGCTTTCTGCTTGACTGTGGGGAAATACAGGCTGTATCTGCAGCAAACCCTGAATGACACAGTTGGGAGGAAGATTGTGGTGGATTTCCTTGGCTTCAACTGGAACTGGATTAACAAGCAGCAAGGGAAACGTGGCTGGGGTCAGCTGACTTCCAACTTGCTTCTCATTGGCATGGAAGGTAAGCAGTGTCCTTTGACTGGAGGAGAAGTGGAGCAGATTTGGCCCCTGTTTCCCTTCCAGAAGGTCTTCCAGATGGGTTTGCCATGGTCCTTCAGAGCAGGTAGTTTAAAGCTTTGTGTTGGATTGGGGGCTGTTGTCACAGCTTGACCTGGGCTGCAGAGGGGAAACACCCAGAGGAGCAGCCTGTGTGGCTGCCTGGGTGTGTGATGCTGGCAGGGCTGTGCTTCACTACCTGCTGGTCACGTTCCAGGACCTGTTTATTGTTGGGATCCCTCAGGGGCTGTAGGTGCTTGGAGTCCAGAGATCCAAAATGCAAAAATGCTTGCAAGTTGAGCAGTGTTAGTCTTCTGGGCTCTTCTGAGCAAGCCCAGTGTCTGCCCAGGAGGAAATGTTGAGTGTTCTGTGAAGCACTTGTCCCCATTTCAGCTGGTGCACTGTGTGTGGGGAGGAATTCTCTTTTACTTCAGAGCTGAGTTTCTTGTTGGAAGGTCAGGGGGCACTGGAGAACCTGAAAGATGGATAAATCCTAAAAATACCTGGATAGAGTAGAATTCCAAATCCAGATGCAGACTGCCCCCTAGGCAGGTGCCCCAGAAGACAGAGGCACTGCTGCACTGCTGGCCAGGAGAGCATCCCAGGGAGAGTCATCTCAGCACCTGGGCCAGGGGTGTGCAGTTCTGTGAAGTGGGGTGCCCACCACATCCAGTTACACCTGTCAGCTACAGCTGGGTGGCAGTTCATGGCTGCTCAGTTCTGACAGGGGATGCTTTTCCCCGTTGCAACAAGTCATGCTCTCCTAGCAGCACTGTGCCTCTCGTTCTACTCCCTTGGGACAGAGAACTTCAGACAAAAAGCTCTGCACCAGCACTCACCTGTGGGTCAGGATAGGACCACTGGAAACCTCTTGCCAGGTTGTGCACAAGAAGCAGGGAACTGCCTTGGTTCACACTGTGTGCTTGAACAAGGAGTGTCTTCACAGGAGCACTGTCTGGCCCACTTAATGAAGTCATGGGGTTGACTGTTATCTTAACATACACAGATAGGGAGGAAGCGAAGAGAGTAATATCTGAACTGGCAAGCAGCCTGGAAAACAACTGTGAGGAGTACAGAATGGCCCCCTGTATTTCAAGATGTGATTAAATTTAAGGTCTAGTGGTGGCAGTCAAGCTTCTTAGCTGTTAATGTGACAGTCAAGCTTCTTAACTATTAATGTGACTGATGAGGTGCTATTTGGAGCCCTGATGGCAAAGAGATTTGTTTTCCTCCAAAACAACTAGGGCTGTTTTAAAAATCAGTCTTAGATTCCTTTTCTCTTGACTAAGATTTTTGAAGGTCCATTCAAGCACTTGCCATCTAAACAGGTTTTTTTTTATGAAAAAGCTTCCCTTCAACATTCACCATCTGCTCTTCATGGAAACAAGCTGGAGAAGTCCTAATCCTGTGGAGCATAAGTTGCTGAATATGGATTTAGAGTGGAAATTGTTAAGTGGGGCAGCAACTGCTCAGCAGAGGCTGAGTGATGCAGTGATGGGTTTGTAACCTTCCTGTGGCCTTTTTCCTCCCTTGGTTTCCTGATTATGTGGCAGCACATTTGCAGTCTCTGGTAAGGAATACAACTTCTGCCATTCATACCTCTATGTAAGAGTGTCTTATTTTTGTCTTTTCTTTCTGTGTAGGGAACGTGACACCAGCCCATTATGATGAGCAGCAGAACTTCTTTGCCCAGATTAAGGGTTACAAGAGGTGCATTCTCTTCCCTCCTGACCAGTTTGAATGCCTCTACCCCTACCCTGTGCACCATCCGTGTGACAGACAGAGCCAGGTGAGAGCAGCAGATCTGGTCTCTGTTCTCTGCCATGAAAGGACATTTGTGAAGAGGCTTGGTGGGAGGAGGAAGCTACCCTGGAGTTAAAGCTCCACGCCACTTGCTGACTGGAAGGTGCTGGAGCTTTTTGCTGGCACAGCTGGGCTGCAGTTGGTGCCTTCTCTGTTTCACTTGGTCACACACAGACTCGCTCAGAGACCAACAGCAACACTCCTGGCTGTGCTGGGGTACCCTGGGGGCACTGCAGGACCTCTCAGTGGAGTTAGGAATGGGAATGATCTGTGTTGGGGTACTGCTACTTCAGGAAGCTCTTCTGAGGTCCTTGGTGTTCTTTTCTCTTAGGTGGACTTTGACAATCCTGACTATGAGAAGTTCCCCAACTTCCGGAGCGTGGTGGGCTACGAGACGGTGGTGGGTCCTGGGGATGTGCTGTACATACCTATGTACTGGTAAGAACAGTGGTGGGACTCTGCAGTGACCAGCAAACAGGTTTAAGAGGTCTTCTGCTTCATGTTCTGTTGGCTCTTAAGGGAATTTTGTTAACCTCCTCAGCAAGTATGGTATTTTCTGGGATGTCTTGGGCCAATCTGCTTCTGCTTCCTGTCTGCAGAATGGGAATGATGTTTCTCCCTGACACTACATCACTGTGTAAGCATGCCACTAATCTCTGCAAGAAAAGGATCTATATTTAAATAAGGAGAGCTTTCCAGCAGGTCTGGGGCCTTGATGATGAAGGCATAGGACAAGGCTAGTGCAGTCTGAGCTCATCCCTTCAAAGGATTTCACTGTAAGCTACAGAAATAGTTTCTTTTTTGTGTGGTTTCCATGCAGGTGGCACCACATCGAGTCTCTCCTAAACGGGGGAATTACCATCACTGTGAACTTCTGGTACAAGGTGAGTTCAGGTGCCTTCTGGCACAGCTTGTGTGTTTTGGTTAGAGTGTACTGGCACGTGTGGTGGATGTGAGAACTTCATTGCACCAAACCCTCTGCTTGAAAGCTGGGAACTCCTTTCTTCCTTTTCAGTTTTGTGAAGAACTGGGTGGCTGGGAGAAGGTGACATCTGCCAACTCAGGAAGCATTTAATGAGCTATTTTTGATTGTTTTCAGGGTGCTCCAACCCCAAAGAGAATTGAATATCCGTTAAAGGCTCATCAGAAAGTTGCGATAATGAGGAACATTGAGAAGATGTTGGGAGAAGCCTTAGGAAATCCACAAGAGGTACAAAAAGAACCATCCGGTCACTGCTGCTGAAATTGTTATGGCTTAATGCATGACTCAGTCACTTCTGAACTCTTTGAAATTTTATCCAACTGGTATTTTGAAAAAACAAATAGCAGCACTAAGAGTATGTTTTTGAAGTTCTGCTGATCTGAAAGTGGGAATGCTGGATGTGCACAGGAATGTTGTCATGGTCTGTAATCCTTTCCACTGTGCTGGATCTCCTCTTCAGTGCACTCATGTGAGACCATGCCTCTCCCTTGAGATTGTCTCACTGAACTTCCCTCAGTCATCAGGCAGTGCTGAGAAATGGGAGTGGTCCTAGCTGAAAACAAAACCTTAGCAAATGGTCAGTCCTAGCTGTCCTTCAAGAGACCCCAGGGACCAGAGAGGATTTGATGAGTGAGAATGTCCTTTCTCTGCCCCGCACAAACTGCCCACTGGTGCCCATTTTAACGGCATCCTGTGAGACATCACAGATCTAGGGCAGGAAGTGCAAGAGTTTCAGACAAACACTCTGGATGCAGTGCTTTGGTGATAACTCAAGCTGAGTGTTGGCAGAGAATCCTGCAGTTTTGGTAGGGTTTTCCAGGATGTGCTCAGGGGTGCCCTGGTGTTCTATCTTTAAAATCCTTCGAAGCCGTTCGGTGTACCCTAGGCTCAGTGTGTGTGCTGAGTCCCTCTGCCCTGGCTGATGTGCTGTTTCTGCTTTGTGCAGGTGGGTCCCTTGTTGAACATGATGATAAAGGGTCGGTATGACTAAAGCCTGGCTGCTGGGTGACTGATGCTGGAGCTGCTTTGTTCACAAGCAATGGAAGATACTGAGCGCTAGTCCTGCACGCAGCACTTAACAGACTGCTGGGTGTCCTGGCCCATCCCTGCCCCACTACAACCAAGGGGGACACTGGAACTGCAAAACCATTAGTACCCCATTCATCCTCCACTCTCATCTAACTGAACCTCCCAAGAAAGAGTCTGCACTTACTGGAAGCTGGAATCATGCTCACTGATTTGTTTTTTTCTCCCTCTGCCCTGTTGGCCACAAGGAGGAGTGTGGTGCCTGGCACTCAGCGCGTCGCTTCAGGATGGTCAGGCCTTTGAAGAAGAGCTTGGAGGAGAACTGGGAGTGAATTTGTTTGCTCTGCCCATGGGGTTTGGGCCTCCTGGCTGTATTTAATGTGTTGGTGGCTGCAGTGGATGTCGGGTGGGAAGTGGTGGGTTTCACAGCCCTCTGTTGTTAGAAGACCTGTCCGTGCTCAGCTCTGGCATCTTTTTTGTACAGGGGAAGTGAACACGTGAGGTGGCCTCTGCATGGTGAGTGGCTGGAGGAAAAATTCAGTTTCTTTTAACTGAAGACATCAAGGCTTTGGGCTTAGGACAGGGCAGAGATCAGAGGGAATTCATTTAGTGCGTGAGCACCAAATCCCACGCTCTCCAAGCAACATCAGTGCTGTAAAAGTCTAGGTAAACCACCTTTCTGGCAGCTTTCTCTGAGGAGTGAAGGCTTCTGGGCTCTGCTGAGGCTGCGGTGTGGTTCAGAGGGGATGTGGCATTACAGAGGGAGATGGGTAACTGCCAGGGCGATCTCCCGAGTCTTCAATGATTAAGCCACACTTTTTAAAAGAAACTCCCCAGGGGCAGTGAGCTAGAGTGTCAGAGTGCAGTGTCAGATAGGTACAGAGCCTCCCTCCTCCCTGCCAGGAGTGCTGGTTCCTCGGGCTAACAAGGGGAAGTGCCCTTTTTACTGAAACTGCAAGAACTCAAGTGTGTGTGGCTGCACAGAGGTGTGCATGTTTGTGTGATGTGTGGCTCCTGTCCATCAGCTAAATCCACGCCAGTCTGTGGTTCCCTTCCTTGTACAGTCACCTGAAAGAGGTCAAGGCTTTCTGTTTAAATGTGGTTGAATTTATCTTGATCCTTTTTGTGTTCTGGGACTTGATGTGGCACGCCAGGAAGTGATGAGACCAGAGCATGGGAACCAGACAAGCCTCTGAGACCTCTCAGCAACCACCCTTAAAAAAAAATAATTCTGCTTTCTTCTTCCTCCTCTTCCATAGAGAAGCCCTGGGCTCATACGAAGTCTGGCTTTTTGTTCTTTGAGGTGTACTGCTGTCCCTGATTTGGGGGGGTGGTGCAAAAGTCTTGTATATTTGACATGGTTCTAATGGGTCCCAAGGCCTAGAGGTGAGAGAAGCTTTTTAATAGCTCATCTGTCTCATCCCAGAGAAGAGTGAGGAATTTGTTCTGTTGAGATTTCTCAGTGTTTTCCCTCTTGTTCTTCAGGGCTTGTTCAGACACGGGGTTCTGATAAATGTGTTGAGAAGATGCTGCTCAAGAAGCTCTCTGGTTTTGGCCTCAGGACCTATATTTTGCTGGGACAGCTCACACTGTGAGCTTGCTTTGCACAAAGGTGAAAGGCTTTTCAAACAGGAGGTCCCAGGGTCTGGTTTTCTGGCTGTTTTTAGTGGTCAGAACAGGTGAAGTGTAATTGGCAGCTGCAGGGTCCTTGTTTAAGAAATATGTCCATGTCACTGAGTAGTCAGGCTGCCATGTTACTTGTTGCAGACTCCAGAGCTGTGGTTAGATCCAAATGGAAGTCACTCAGCTGGAAACCTAGCAGTGCTGAGCCTTTGGGTAGGTGGGGAAGAAGGCTAAGCTGCTGACTGTGGAAGCAAGGCTTTCCCAGGAATCCTGGGCACATGCCCTTGGTTGAAAGCTTCTCAAATGGAATTCCAACTCTGTGCTATGTATTAAGCACATTGTAGTCTCCTGTACTACTTGTTAGGCACCATGAACTCTTGAAGCTCAGGGTGGGAGTTCATATATCCCATGTGGAGAGAGAATGGTACTTACAGAACTTTTGGATCCTTTTTTATTTTTCTTTTTTTTCCTTTATTTGCCAAAGGTCTAACTTTTAAAGTGTCTGAACAGGTTTTGCTGCACTTGACTTCGTGAAAGCTCATTTACAATGCACTGATGGACTGACTCCCCCCCTTTCCCTTCCCTTTTCACCTTGTGCTTTCAATGCCCCTTGCCATGGTATGGGGAAGCTGTGTGTGTTCTCTGCTCGGGGTGTGTGTGCAGGGGGTGGGGTGTGGTGAACACACGGTACCTTCTGAAGTGTAGTTCTTAAATACAACCAACGTTGAACAACAGAACTGTGTGGCTTTTATTTTGTGAGTGGCTGTATAATGAGGTGTGTGTATAAAGCTGCTTTTCAGTCTTTCTAGTAACTCCACATGTTCTCCATGGGTGAAAGCATCTTGTCTGAAGAACTGCCCTCAAAACAAAACAGCCGTACCAGCTGCATTGTTGTGTGTCTTCATCCATTTCCTGAGGCTGCTCTCCTCAGCCTGAAAGGAGAGCTGGGAAGTAAGATGGTATCCTTGAACACTGAAAACAACAAGTGTTGGTGAGGAGCAACAGGGAGCACCCTTTGCACATGCCCTTCCGAAGTGCTTTTCTTTAAGCCTCCTTTCTGGCACCTGTGTCTGTGGAGCTTCCTTTCACTCCTCACCTGCCATTCCTGTTTCAGAGAGGGCACCTGTCCCAGCAGTGTCCCGGGAAGTCCTGAAGTCACCGCCTTCCCTGGGCACTTCCCTGCAGTGGCACTGCCTAGAGGGAAAGGGAAAGAGATGCTCTGACTGTGACAAAGATGCAAAGTAAGTTCTAATTACTGCCTCGAAAAGTCAAATATTTGTTGCAAGCAGAGGACTAATTGTTGGGGGGAGGGAGCGGAAGTTGAGGCTCTTGGAGTGTAAGTGGAACAGATGCCCGGACGCCTTGGGGAAAGGCAGCTTTCCTCTACAAATCAGAGCTTTAAATTACAAGGCTTTTACCAACGAGAACAGTTGTGGGAAGTCGTCTGCTCTCATTTGCGTAATGGCTTCTGTCACTGGTGATTAGACACAGGATGAAGGAAAAGAAATTTGACAATTAGGAATGAGCGATCATTAATCAGAATCTTTGTTAGAAGGGAGGGAAAGGGGGGAGAATATCCCACAAACAATGGAGGCAGCCACTGGAGCCACAAGTCCACGAGATGCAGAACTCTGCAGTACTACTGTTGCTCTGCAGAGCACCCTCTGCCTGGGTACAGAGCCCTCTCCTCGCTGCATCAACACCCTGTGTTTCCTCCTCAGTACCTGCCTGCACACGGGCAGCAAAAAAATCTCAGAAGTTGTCCGAGTTCCCTCTCTGCATGTGTAACTCTCCTCACACTCTGCAGGTGTAACTTCTGGGGCAGAGGAGAGCAGGCACAGGCCTTGTCTGGCATGCAGAAAGGTGAGGATGAGCAAAGCAAAAGCAGTTCCAGGCTCTGTCCCTGATACTGTCATTTCCTACAACAGCAAGGAGGAGCCTGATGGGCTGTATGACAGGTGGAGAAAGGAAGGCAGTTATGGCTTCTCTGTGTCTGTCGTTTGCTGGCTTAGCTCAACATCCAGCCATGCACAATCCAACATATGCATTTCTTTGGGTTTTGACAGAATTGCTGATGCACACAAAATCTCTTGCCTGCTTTTTCTTACAGCCACGGTTCAAAGTCTGGCCAGGTTAAATGTTTTGGTCTAGTTTATGGAAGAGGCACTGCAACAGCTGGGAGTGGGGAAGGACCACTTGTAGGGCATTTAATGTTGCTTGGTGCATCTCAAGGCTTCAGCTTACTGAATTAATTGGTTTCAGGGATAACCCATGTAGTGAGGTGTGTGAGGGCTCCAGCACAGCTGAGAGCAGCTGGAGGAGTGAGGTCAAATAATTTGTTCTATAAAAGGACAGTCCCTGCAGCCATGGAGAGGGCATGTGGGGTTATAGCAGTATCCAAGGGGGTGGTTTTTGTGGAAGAGTTTAGTGTCACAGGCAGTGTGGACTGACTCTGCTCCCAGCTCCTCTGCTGGTCCCTCAGAAGCTGCTCCCATCCATGTGTGTTTCACGGGGGTAAAATGCTTCTTGCAGAAAGAGTGACTGGTGTTGGGTGTTTGGGTCACCTGCCAAGCCACTGCAGGCTGTGGAGCTGGAGGGCATGGGGTGGTAAGGAGTTGGAATAAACTTCTGGTCTGTCAGCTCAGGAGAACAGCAGAGATCTGTGGAGCTGGGATGTTGCAGGGCTGTGTTACCTGTGTTGTCAGGCCTGACCCTGCTCCTGAAGGGCTGACCTTAGTTCTCTCTGAGCCTGTGTTCTGGGGTGGGGCAACCCTGAGGGTGAGCAGGGCTGGGAACCTCCAAGTGGAGTTTGAGGCTCTGAAGGACCCATCATCTGCCACCAATTCACTCCAAGCACAGCCCGAGCCCGTGTGCTTCCACCTCCTCCCCATCACGGAGACAGTCCTGTGTCTTCTGCTTTTGCTGTGTGTTTATATCTTTCCCCATTCCATCTGTCTTTCTCTCCTCCTTTCTCCCCTTCCTTTTCCCTCCCTCCCTCTCCCTCCTCCCCCTCATTCCCTGTAAGCAATTAATCATTTTGACAGGCTCGGCGATGGCCTTTTATTTCCTTGAGGCAGCCAAGAAATGTCTGTGAGCACCTTCTCTGGCACCCCTCATGTTCTCTCACCAGTCAGAGCAGCCACTTTGCTTGGAGTGACACCACCAGGAAGGCAGGGAGAGGGGAAACTCCAGCAGAGCCAGCTGGGGACATGGGCAGTGGGGCAGCACCCGGCTGGGGTGCCGTGTGGGTCCCCCTTACCTGTGATGAATGTCACCTCCCTGTACCTTGAATGTGTTGTATTTCTGCCTCCCTCTCTCCAGGCTCCCCTTCAAATCTTGGTCACAATGGCAGCCAGGAAGGAACAAGTCTACTTTAGCAGAGTGGCTGGAAGGAAAAGCTGTTGGAGAAGAAAGCAGAGAGTAGGCTGGGATCACCAAGGGAAAAAGAATGGGCTTTGCAGACAGATGTGGAAGCCTTCCTGGGAAACTCCCCTTTCCTTGTGCAGGAAACTGCCTCTAAGTCTCTTGTTGTGGTCATTTGGACTTGTCATGAAGGTGCCTTCCATTCCCCTGCAGCCCCAGGAGCTCTCAGACCATGGCACATGTTATTGGAAAAGCTTGGTCACCTGCCTAGAATGACAACAGGGTGGATCAGGGTGCCTGATGTTCCTCTCCAAAATTTTTTACCTGCTCTAATCAAGCCTTACAGCATTGTCCTTCCCCGTGGACCAAGGGATGCTGTACCTCTGCAGTTACTCTTTGGCATGAAAGCAGATACCTTTCACAATGGGAAGGAGAGGCTCAGAAATCACCATTCTACCCTGGACTGGGTCTTGAGCCTTCCTGGATGCAAGGCCCTAGAGTGAGACTGCCTGAAGCCTTCCAGAAGGGCAAAAAGTAGGGAAGGGAGTGTGTGCTTGGAAGTTGCCACCTCTTGAGATGGGAGAGGGTAGCAACACAAGGTGAAATCCCCTACCTGAGCAGAGCTGTGCAGGTGATAGCTCTGAGCTGACTCTGGAAAGCTCACTCCCTTGTATGAAGCATCAGTGATTGCTATTCACATGAGTTCTTGCACTACATGAAAGGCATGAGAGCCATTTTCAACTGCAAGGCCCACTAGCAGCAGGCTGGATGGGTTCAGTGAAGAAAACCTGGAGGGAAAAGCAGAGCCTGGCCCCTTAGGACCTCCCTGTTGTTTGTTTTCTCCTTGTGGAAAGGCTGCCCTTCAGGCACAGACCTCAAAACTGATACAACCCAAGTCCAAAGGGAAGGCACTGAGCTCATCTGGAATAAATGTCTCTGCCCCTGGTGGGCTGGTGGCACCAGACCTCTGGAAGGTTGGAAGATTTGAGTGAAAGAGTAGTTAAGAGGCACTTCCCAGCAGATGAAAAGGCAGCATGTGCTCCTGCTGACAGACATGCTGCTGCCCCTTGTCTGGGGTGAGACCTCGGCCAAGGTCTCTGCTGAGTTTCTCTAAGCTGGCATTCCTCTCAAGGAAGTATTGATTTTGTGCTGGTGGTGTTAAGCAGTGTTGTGGAAAAAGAGGCCATAAGTGCTTGGAGCAGAGCAGTGGTGGCCCTTCTTGGTGGCGAGGCTCACTGATCTGGCTTGTTTTCTGCTCAAGCTTCCAGGGTGAGGAACGCTGACTTTGGGCTTCCATGGTAGTGACCAAAAATGGCTTCAGTGCCTCTTCTCCAGTGTGTGGTAGTTAAGTTTGATCCCTTGTGTTCAGTCAGGGACAGATGATGCTCTTTAGCAGCAGAAAGTGGCCTGTCTCTGGGCAGTTTATGTCCAGCAATAGGAAGTAATGTTTTTTTCTTGAATATAACATAAGAAGGTAACATGGCAGAGGTCTTAAACAGTTTATCTCCCTGATGGAAGTTTTCAGAGATTTTCAGAATCTAAGTCCAACCAATGCAGGTAATACTGGCTGTCTTGCACTGCTTTAAATCACCAACAGCCCTAGTGAAATCTAGGTCTTTAGGGGTTCCTGCCTGTTGAGTGCGTGTGAGGCTTTCAGTCACACAGCACTGCAGTGACAAAATCTGTATCTTTGACCTCCCAAACAATGAGCAGCAAGCAGAGCACAGTGCTCTTTGACTTCTCTGAGACCAAACCACAGAAAGAGGAGCCTGAGAGTGTGCACCAGTGGGTTCTCACTGCTGCTTTCATCTGTTAAATTCTACTTTGCCTGCTCAGAAAGGTTGTGGTGACTCCATCCCTTGAAATACTAACTTGACTGGCCAAGGTCCTGAACAACCTGATCTAGTTGTCTGGGAGGTTGAACAAGATGATGTCCTGAGGCACTTTCAGTGCTGGTTATTCTGTTATCCTTGAGGCTTGCCCAAGAAAACTCATCACTTGATGTTCTGTGTTTGATCCCACCTTGTAAAATGATCATATAACCCAGAATGTAAGGGAAGGATCAGATTATTTCTCTATGTAGAAGCCTTTGTGGCAGGATGTTGTAGATTACTCTCCTTGGTCTCCAGGGTTATGAAGAGCTTCCTCACTGTACTTGCACCATGTCTGTCAGCAGAACTGCCGAGTAGGGCAGGGTCAGGTAGACAGCAATGGATTGAGCTGATCATTGCATGGCAGATGCTTGTCACTTCCCCCAGTAAGTGTGCTTACCATGCAGCAGAGCAGCAGAGCAGGTGGGATGTTGCAGGCCAAGGGCAGAGCTGCTTGGCTGCAGACACAAAGCAGCATTTGCAGGGTCAGCAGAGTGCTGAGGTTTGGCTCACTGCTGTGGAGCTGAGCTGGTGACATGAACGAGCTCACCTGGGGATGTCAGTGTTGCTGTGCAGCTGGAGCTGCTGCCACCCACTCTGGACAAACCCCAGGACTGTGCCCAGTTAGCAAGAGGCTGTAGGAGAACCCTGCCTCACTGCCAGGGCTGCAGGTCCCAGCTTCAGAACGGGTCTGTACTGCACACTGTGCTGCTGCTGTCCTTGAGGATCTCTGCAGCTTCAGGTCCAGGTGCTGAGCATCCTTGTCGTGGCCTGGGTCACTCCCAGACTTCTGAAAATCTGAGATACCCTTGGTTATTGGCGAGCATCTCCATGTTGTGCAGCTCTTCCAGGCTTCTGAGCAGTACCTGAGGCTTAATGGAAATGCTCAGGTTAGCTCATGAGGCTAACTTTGCACGTTCCTTTAGATGGCAGAGGTGCTCGTGCCCTTGGGGATGTCACAACCAGAGGCTGGATCAGTTGGATTTGGGAATCTCACCTTCTGAGGTGCCCTGACCATCAGAGACATTTGTGTCTGGGCTCTGTCTGTCTGGGCTGCTCTGAACATTATGGATGTGTTGCTGCTGTCTTTGCGGAGTGGATGAAAGTGTTTGTGGTAAAATGTAATCAAGTGGAAAATTGCAGTGCATATAAACACATATGGCACTCAATGACTGGGCATTAGGCACAGTGACTGCAGGCAAAAAAAAATTATCTGTAAACGTTTCGCAGCAAGTTTCGAAATCTTAAAGAACAATAAGATATTAGCAATTTAATGGGGTGATTCAGCGAGGCAGCGATCCTTGGGTTGGGAGAACAAGGATGCATGCAGCTGCACTGATGGGACTGGCTGGGATTACCCAGCCAAGCTCAACAAGCCCTGTCTCCCAGCACAAGAGAGCTGCCAAAGGTTTCCTGCATGTGGCAAGGTGGCTGTGCTCGGAGAGGAGAGAGCCAGGAGGTGGCCTGTGAACCTTCCCAGTGCCACCTTCCAGCCTCCTCCACCAGCCTGCTGTTTCCAGCAGCATTTGGAAGAGGTTGTGTGTGGTCAATGAGGCAGAACTGATGGGTGAGGTGGATCAGGCCTGGCTCAGGTTGGGAGCTGCAGAGGCACTGCAGGTTAATGGCTGGCTTGGCCTCCCAGAAAGGGGGTGCTGGGTCCTGCTCACCTCTTGTGCCTCCAGGCTCCATCTGCTTATGCACCTTCCCAGCTATTGCAGAGCCTGTAGCAGAACAAACCCTTCCTGGGGGCAATGAATTTGCACCTTGCAAAAGGAGGTCTCCCATCTTCTGGCAGTGCACTTGGGTCCTTCACATCTAACACCATGGGACTTCACTGCCTGAGCTGACTGTCCATCTCCAAACCTCTTGTTTTGATCCCACTGCATACAGGGCACAAAGGCATGTCAGGCCAGCACATGAAACTGATTTTTGATGAGTGACAGATTTAGCTAAAAGGTGTTTTTCTCCTCTTGCCATATGCTAATTTCCTATTTTCTGCCATGAAGGAGGTTACCTGTGAGTGGGGGGAGAAGTGCACCTTGACTTTGTCACCTGGATGTGCCTTTTCCAAGGGAAAAGCATCTCTAGTGCTAGGAGAAATGTAGCCCTGGGGGCTCCACAGACTGCCCTAGAGCTCTGGATCTGGTGGTCAAGCTTGCTCAGCAGTTGGTGGGGGAACAGCTTCTGAAGGAGGAGTGAACAGGGCACCAGCAACGCCTGACTGATTTCAGTCCTGTCTGGGGAGAAAGCTTCCTGAACTAAACAGTGGCAGTAAGAACTGACCAAATGGAACAAAAATAGACAAAATCAATGTTTCTGGACCATATTTGACTGCTTCCCAGGAATGCAAGGAACACAGTGGGACCTTAAGCTGCTGTGAGTAGAGGAGTAGGTTCTCTTCATCTCTCTCTGCTTGTTCATGCTGCTTCATGTACATCCATGGGAACATGCCTTTTCCTGATCCTGGACCCAAGCGCCTGGACCATGAGCAAAGTGTAACTTCAGTGAGATGACAGCCAGGGCTGTATTCACATCTTCTGTTTCACCTGGCAAACTGCTTAAGGCAAATCTGTGAGAAGTCTTCAGCCAAGACAACATACTTGCCACACTTGTGTGTTCAACTCTGGATAGAATTGGTGAGCATAATGGTGTAAGAAGCTTTTAATTAATTGCTTTTTTTAATGCCTGTTTTCATTACATGTTTTTATCCATTTAAGAAATTCCTGTTTTAATCTTAAGCACGATATACTAGAGAGATTATATTTCTTGCCTTGTGCCACCTGCTAGTTTAGGCACTGTGGGACTTTACAGATATGAGCATGCTTGCTCCTGCTGGTGCATGACTGCTACAGGGGAGTCATTGTCCTGCTACTAAGCTGGGCTGAGGCATGCCTGCTCCTGTTGAGTACAGATACATTTACCCACGGAATTCCTCTGTCTTTATTATCTTCAGGTGAAGCCAGCCCTCGAAGGACTGCTCAGGAAACCCGCAAAATATTCTGCTGTGGCCAAATCCAAACGTGAAGTTCTTCTTGACCCTTGTCCCTGTTCCAGGGCTCTGCATGTGCTTGAACCTTCTCCCTGCCAATTCCACGAGGTGTGTGAGGAATGAGTTTTCTTGGAGGTGTTTGTTATGGTGTGTTTGCCTGAGGCATGCATGGACCTAGCTAGTGGTCTGGAGTGTCTGGCATCCCAAACTGGTTTCTGCATAAGTTCTCACTCATGGCATTGGCCTTCATCAGGAGTGAATGAACAACAGGCTGAAGCAGGACCCTGCATTTCTGAGCTGGTGTGTCCCAGTTACCCTGGGGAGCTGCTGGGAAAATGTGGGGATTAGTTGGGTGAACCTCTGCAGGGCTGGCGACAAGGGTGAGGTAATTGTGAAGAGGACGAATAGAAGGGGGACTTGAGGGCTCCCCATGGACAGCCTGAGGGACAAATAGGTCCTGTCTGTTGCTGTGATTCTGGTGAAGGTCCTCTGGAGGATGACAAATGAGTCTTCCTTCTGGCTGATGGTCACAGGAGAGGAGGAAGTCCATGAGTGATGGTGGGAGGCCTTGAAGACAGTTGGTGAACCAGCAAACTTCTCCCTTTGAGTAGGCACAGTCCCCTCCACTGCTCCTGTGGCTCAGCAGCTCTTCTGAGGCAGGTACCTGATGGTGCTCTTCATGCAGGTCAAGAACAGAAACACTCTCCTCTTGCTTGTTGTAGCAGGTGGTTTGATGCTCAGATAGGTAAACTGGAAATGGTAGGGTTGATGGAGTGCATGTGCTGGTCTGTTCCTGTGACAGATTATGAAGCCACCTGAGTCACTGTCCCATTGTCCCCATCCACATGGAGGCTATGGTACTGGAGGCAGGTCTGCCTGTCACACCTGAAAGAGCTGTACAACTCAAGCACAGCCAGGGAGAGATTTTTTTAAGTCAAGAAGCAGCTGTTCAGTCACTCCATGTAAGCTTGTGGGTAACTGAGGGAATTCTATTGGTTTCTTTTGTCTAAACCCCTCCTTCCCAAAGGGCCTTCTGTCAGGGTTTGAAGGCACTGGGACAGAAAATCTACTGCTGCTCTGAGGAATTTGCTTCAGAGGTGAAAGGCCCCCATCACGTCATGTAAAACCCATCACTGGATCTCATCTTTGACTGGAATTTGTCTAGTTTTGCTGCTGGTTCTCTGTCAGCATCAGGAACCTGTGTGGAGCTGGGCATGCTCCCCTGGCCCCCAGCGCTTGAGTTGATTGTGGTCTCTGCGTGCCCCTCCACCCCCTGTGCTGATTTTTTGGGTTTCTTTGGCTTGCAGCTGCCTGTGAACATCTGCCAGGCCTTGCAGGTCAGCCTGTCCCAGGGTGTGGGAGGGTTTGCCATCAGGCTGGCTGCTGCCTTTATCCCTGCCTGCAGCCTCGGCTGCTGCCGTGGAGAGCTGCCTTTCCCAGAGTGGCTCTGGATAGCTCTGCCAGGGTCACTCTCCTCCTCAGGAGTGGCTGTGATGAGTTGTGTCCCCTGATGCAGCCAGCCAAGGCATGGCTGTCACCTCTGGCAGTGGCTGTGCAGCTGTCAGACCCTCTCACTCCTTCCTGAGCAGGGCAGGGCTGCTCCCGGTGCTGCCTCCTGCATGCAGGGGGCTGGGAGGTTCTTCTTGTTCCTGGTTTATCCCTTATTTCCTTGGGAAGGCACCACCGGGAAGTCACTGCCCAGCAGCCTCCAGGCACTGCGACAGAAAGATCAGCCTGATGCTGGCAAGTTCCCACACACACCGGGGCAGCAAAAGAGCAGGAGTGGGAGGGCAAGTTCCTATCTTGAACCCCTCTGTGAGGGTTGTGTGTAAAGATGGTGGATGTGGTGGGATATGAAAGCCCAAGGAGGGCATGGCTTTGATTTTAAAATGCTGGAAAGGCAGAAGAATCTGAGTGTGAGGAGAGCCATCCTGTGGGACCAAGAGAGGAGAGCTCGGAATCACAAAGACTGAATTTTGAAGTGTCTGGACTGTGATCAGGTCTGGGGGACACCAATGCTAGGGAAGATCAAGATGTTTGAGGTCAGCTGAGCAGGAGAGCAATGGAAAAACTCTCAGGCGAAGGCAGGAAGGGAAACCCACCACCCTCCCTCGAGAGAGGTGGGATGGGGATCTGCAGCTGTAGGGGCGGGGGGTGCGTGGCCACACGGGCGACTGACCCCCCAGGGAAGGAAGGGGTCCCTGTCCCTGTCCCTGTCCCTGTCCCTGTCCCTGTCCTGTCCCTGTCCCTCTCCCTCTCCCTGTCCCTGTCCCTGTCCCCGTGCCCAGCCCCTGCAGATCAAGGCCGTGGTGGCCCCCGAGCACGTCCGGGGTTACCTCTACGTCGAGGCCTTCAAGCAGACACACGTGAAGCAGGGGATCGAGGGGGTGGGCAACCTGCGGGGGGGCTTCTGGAACCAGCAGATGGTCCCCATCCGGGAGATGACAGATGTCCTCAAGGTGGTCAGNCCCTGTCCCTGTCCCTGTCCCTGTCCCTGTCCCTGTCCCTGTCCCTGTCCCTGTCCCCGTCCCCGTCCCCGTCCCTGTCCCCATCCGCCGTGCACCGCTGCCGCTTGTCCACGAGGTGGCGCCCGCGGTCCGTGCGGAGCCGGGCGGTACCGGATCGGGGGGACCGGGCAGGACCGGGCTCGGTGGGGCGGTCACGGCCTCCGGGGCTGCAAGCTGAGCTATCCGGACGGTCAAAAACCTAATTCTGAACGGAGGTCTCACAGCCGTTTTCCCGTGCAAATCCTCTCCCCTGGCACAGTGTCCGAGGCAGCAGGCATGAGCCTGAATCCAGTTTCAGCCTCAGCTTCGGAACCCAGCTGCTGGACCTAGGCTGGGCTTCCCTCTTCTAGACCACAGGTACGGGTGCTGGGGTTGTACAAGAGAACAGGTACCTACACCTGAGCGTGGACGCTGGCTGCTGTACAAGCACACGAGTCATATTTTCTTTGTGCCACAGATGCCCTACACCACCACAGCCCTGCTGGGGTCTGTGTCTGCCCCAGTCACACTGCTGGGAGAAGATCCTGTGCATGTGAGGTCGTGAGGTTTTTCCCCAGTGCCATAAGACACAGTAAAAGTTCTCCCATTAAATCTGCTGCTCTAGCAGGCAATTCAAGTCCAGGCCTGTTTGTTTGGGCTCACATTGCTTTGGGGTTTTGCACCACTGGCTGCTTTTCCATCTTTCCCAGCACTGGAAGTAACACCGGGTTGCACTTCAAGCTCGGAAGAAGCTTTCCAGACCTCAGTGTCCTCACAGGTGTCCATCGGAGAGCCCCAGCAGCCCGTGGACACAACAGGTTGAGCTGTGGAGTCTGCCCATCCAGAGGGAAGGAGGTAGGTGATGCCCCTTCCAAAGCAGAGGTGATGCTCCTGGGAGCACTCTCTCTTACTCTTCGCCCTCCATCACTGGTGGGGTTGGGATGGGGACCTGCCCAGTGCCCTCCCTCTGAGTGCTCTCTGCTCCTCTTCCGTTGGTCCAGGCCCAAACCATCCAGTGACAGGGGAACGGCAGCCCGTGCCGGGTCTGTGGGCAGGGCAGGGCGGGTGCTGCGGGGCCGGTGCGGGGCTGCAGTGCCGTGTCTGGACCCGCGGGGGGCAGCAAAACACCGCGGGAGGAGCCGGGGCTGCGCCGGGGGTTGCGGGGCTGCTGACAAAAGGGACCCCGACTCGGGGCTCTGCCCGGGGCTCGGGAGGTGCTGCGGGAAGGTCCGGCACGCCGCCCGCCCCGGGACCGAGCCATCCCCGTCCCCTCTGGGCAGCAGGGCTCACTCCAGGCTGGCCCGGGGGCTGTTTTGACCTAGGGGGGTAGGACTGGATCTGTGCCCCGGATGCCAAGGAGATGGAGCTGGCAAACCAGCACCTCGCTGGTGTGCTCTTGCCTTGGGGGCAGCTGGGGCACTTCTGGGTCTGCTTTATGTTCGGTCATCAGCTCCCAGGTTTGACCAGGGAAGCACGTCGGAAGGGGGTCTGTTTTGGTGGGTTTCTCTGCACCTGTGTGCCAACCCTCACCAAGCATCACCTCTGTTTCTAATGGCTCACAGAAGCTTGAGTGTCCTCTTCAGTGCACCTGAGGTGGGGAGCATCCTTCCTCTGGCCTGCTTCTGCAATTGGTGTCTCATTTTGGGCTTTTGTCTGCTCCCAGGAGAGGAAAAGCTCCTCAGAGAGAGGCAAAGCTCCCCCGGGGGAAATGAGGGATTTAAGGATTTGTTGAACTCATCGGTGGAGCCACAGTGAGGTTCTGTGACCTCACCAGAGACTGAGGTGAGCTCTGACCCCATCTGCAAACACAAAACCCCAAATGAAGTAAGGCAGCACTGTGAACAACTCACCCCCTTTTCCCTGTTAGTTATGTAGACACAACCACGTCCAGGCTGTGGGCTGGGGCTCAGTGGATGCTTCCCAGCACCCATCAAGGTGAGAACTAGTGCCCACCCTTCCTTCATGGAGGAGATCTGGAGGGAAGGTGCTGCAGCAGGGAGTGTGATGAGGAGTAAGAGGCCTTTGCTTTCACAAAGCAGGGCATGGTGGCTGCAGGAAGTGACTGGGAGACCCAGACACCACAGCCAGCTGCCTCTCCCCCAGACCTCTGCTCCCCATGGCTGTGCTCCCAGCCCATCTCTGCAGCCCCCTCCCTTCCCCTCCTTTCCAATCCTCTTGTGCTGTTTTCTTGGCAAGGGTGCTGGCTTTCAGCCCCCACACCTCATGTGCCCTATTGATAGCTGGTAATTTATGTAAATCTCCTAATATATGGATTCTGGGATCAGGACGGAGGGTTTGTGTGTGAGATGAGATTAATATGTTTGCAGATTTTCTCTACAAAGAGGGGGAGAGAGGCAGGCAGGGCTGGGACAGTCTCCCTAGGTCTCTATTAGCACCTCCGTGTGCCCACTCGCTGCCTCCCCATGGCCAGAGGTGTGGGGGACCCTCCTGCTTCAGCCACCCTGGTCACCCCCAGCCAGACACCCTGAGAGCTCATTTCTGGGAGGCCACAAAACACACCCAGCAGCGGCTTCTCTCTCTGCTCCCCTGAAGTTTCAGCATCTCCAGAAGGTGGCTGGGCTGAGCTGTGACAGAGACTGCTGCCACCGTGGGTCAGTGTGGCACCTGAGAGGACTGGGGGACCACAGCGTGGCTGTATTCTCCCCGTGAGCTCAGATAGGTGAAGGCTGCTGGTAGCCACTGGCCTCTTGGTGTAGCTGGGGCTCTCCTGGTCCAAGTTGAAATCAGGGACGGGGTGGTGCAGGGAGCAGGGCAGAGGTTGGGGGGAGCAGGGCAGCAGGAAGGTGCCTCACTGGGCTGACATGATGGCCTGAGGCTGAAGGATGGGCAGGGGGATGTCACTGTCCTGTCCCTCCCGGGGGCTGCAGTCCCTGGTGTGAGAGGTGCTACAGCAACAGCCATCTGGGTCCTGTGGCCTCACACCTTGTCCTTCTGCATCTCCCAGCCCCTGTGCCTGACCCTGCTGGGGGTCCATGGGGAGATGCACTGGGGGCTGGGTGGGCTTGGGGGGGCAGGCAGTGGGGAAAGGAGCTACCCTCTGATTCAGATGTTCCCGAGGAATTCCTGTTCCACACCTGACATTTAGAAACCAGGAATCCTGCTGATGGATAGGATTTGATGTGGTGGAGTATATTTCACACAGTGTCATTTATCCTGGTGCTGCCTCATGTGAAATGTCAGCTGTCCAGGAGCTTTTCTGATCGCTCTTTGAAGTACTGGTTTCTGATAAACTCGGCAGAAGGATGCTTCCCCCCCTCAGGTCAGGGACCAGGACTGGCAACAACTTTTCTCCTTCCTTTGCTCTGGGTCCCTTTGGTTGGACCTGCCAGCTCAGCCCCACATTTTGAGGGCTGCAGAGGGGGTCCTGCCCCTTTTTGGGACTGTACAGAACACCTCTCTGACAGCACCCTATCTTGTGCTCCCTCTCCCTGCCTGCATCTGGATTTGTTCCCAAGACTCTTTCCAGCCTTTGGAGGAATATTTTGAGCTCCCCTGGGGTTGCTGCTGTTGACAATGGAAATCTATTGTATTTTATGTGCCTGGAAAATGAATTTCCATGTTAGAAGAGGAGGGCAATTATCACAAGCAAGAGAGATCAAATTGGGTCTTTAAAAAGAAAATAAAGTTCAGATCTTATCTGATTAATGAGATTTCTTCCAAACCTTAACAAATCTTAATTACAGTGACTCTGCTGGAAGGGATGAGGTAAAGCCAGGATTGGGGGCTATCTAAACAGAACCGCTCTCCTCTGAGCGAGAGAACATCCCTGCATGAAAGCAGCAGGGACGGCCATTGAGTGTGGAAAGCTGCTCAGCTGGAAACCAGGGAGGCAGGATTCTCCATGGAGCCTGAGCAGCTCCTTCCCCAAGGCCCCGGCGCTGGGGAGAGCCCCACAGCAGCACCCAGACCGCAGCCTCCCCGTGTCCGCGGGACGGGCACCGGTTTTCATTCAGATCCCTCCTTGCTGATACAAATTTTTTACCTTTCACGTTTTTTTCTTTTTATTTTTTTTAACTTATGCTGTAATACGAATGATTGTTCTGGTGTTTTATCCTCCCTTTCTTGATTTTTTTTTTTTTTTTTTTTTTTAAATAAGCCAAGGTATGAAAAGTTGTTTGTTTAGCTTATGCTCACAAAGCACTCTCAGATGATTTTATGGCACTAAATAAAATCTGGGGGCTGTCCCCATTACCTCTTTACTGAATACAATAACTTTCTTCCTGAAAGCATGTGAGTCTTGAGCCGAAGATGTGGAGAAAGGGAGACTCCAGCGCTTCCTGTAACAGCCTGCTCTGATGGTTAATCACCTCAACTTCCTTGGAAAAGCTAAAACAAAATTAAAAAGGTTCAGTACCCTACTTTTAATTGGGTCTTGTCTGGCTTCAGCATTTATCCATTGGCTCTCATTAGGGCTTTCTCTGGCAGGCTGAAGAGTTTCTTTAGTACCTGGTATTTATTCCCTAGGAAGGAATTTATGTGCGGGAAGCAAGTCACCGCCTGATCTTTTTAGTAAACTAAACAAATGGATCCCTTCAGATCCGTGGTGTAGTATGTTTTCCCCCCTGTTTTGGGTAACATTTAGGGCTCTTCAATCCTGTCACCAGGAAACAGGCTGAAGAGAAAAGAGAAGGAAACAGAAGTAAGTCCAAACCCCTGGAAAATCAGACAGCCTAGCCCTCCCTCCCCGCTGTCTATATGAATACATTGTTCCCCTTCCGCTTGTCTTCAGAACAAATTTTGGAAAATGCCACTCATCTAAAAGACATTTTCCCAATCCCCGTATAATTTCAGATTAATTATTAACAGCTATTGATGGAGCCGGCTGTCGGGATTTGAGTGAGGGGTAAAGCACGAGTGCAGATCCGTGCCTTGAAGCCCTCTCAGGCTTTCCAGGGTCTGGGTGGGAATGGCAGGAGGGGTTGCAGGGTGCCCCAGCATCCCCTCGCTGGCGCCGAGTGAGCCGGTGTGCACCGAGAAGAATTTATTCCCTGCTTGGCCGTGGGGATGAGGCAGCATGGGAAGCTGAAGTCCTGTGAAAAAGGCAGTCACAGCAGGATCTGAAGAGGAGGAAAAATAAAGCAGGTACCTATGTTGCACATGCATCCTCTGAAAACTTTCTGCTATTGGACTCCTAGGACTTGTACCTGGTGTTTCTGTCTCAAACTGCTTGGTTTAAACAACATTATTTATTGGTGGTCCTGATTTATTCACCAAGATTTCAACTCCTATTCTTAGTCCTTAGTGAAGTTTCAAAATGTGTGAATAATTTAATTTTAATTCTTGCCTCATTTCTGCTGCCTGATATGATTTTCATCTGCCTATCTTGTCTGATTTATGAAAGTTGGGTGTTTTTTTAGGAATTGCCTTCATTTTTAATAAGTGAGAGAAATTTTTATCATTACAAATGTTGTTATTTTATTGCTGGCTTTTTTCTCAAGGCCCTGATCTGGTGAAACCATTCTGTAGTTATTCCACTAAAGGTGTGTGCTTAAATCTTCTTGGGCGTAATGGTCTTGGGCATAGAATTAAAATTAAGTATTTTCCTAAATTGAGAGTCAGATCTTCAGCAAATATTCCAACTTGCTCTGCTCCAAATTGTGGTCATATTTGCCATCTTTAATTTCTTTCTGGACACTGGGAGAGGCACAACCACAAATACGTTTAGAAAGAACTGTCTTTTTCCTGACGTTTTCTAATACTTTGCAATGAAAAGGTTTTTTCATTTTAAAAAAGGACACCTCTTCCCTAGAATTAACAACCTTCGCTGTTCAAAAAACAAAGAGCAAGCACTCAAAACAGCAAGATTATAAAAATAACATAGCTGGGATTCCTGTACTGGCTTTCAGCTTTAAGGGGGTGCATGCATCACATTTTCAAGCCATCCTCTGCATTGTCCAAGGTTAGAAAGTTACTTTTTAATTGAAGGCT
The DNA here is from genome assembly GCA_038090715.1 of Florisuga fusca. Taxonomy (NCBI): domain Eukaryota; kingdom Metazoa; phylum Chordata; class Aves; order Apodiformes; family Trochilidae; genus Florisuga; species Florisuga fusca. The sequence goes on along the minus strand of JAAWXA010000010.1, from coordinate 28,331,020 downwards.
GAATTCCTCATCCTAACACACACCCTTCCTCTTCCCATGACCTCTTCTTCCCCCAGAGTCCAGAAATTATTTTAGCTGGAAGGCACTTGTTTCTGCCTGTGACACTGCTCTGGCAAGGCAATGCCATTGGGGTTGGAGCAGGCACTGAAGCTCACCAAGCCAGTGTGAACCTGCAAGCAGAGCCTGGCTTGACTGTGCTGACTCTTCAGAAATCATGGGCTTGATCCCCATTTACTTTTCACAGTTGCAAAACTGGCTTAAAAAATCACCATGGTAAAAAAAAGAAAAAGAAAAAAAAGAGGAAAGGAATTAGCAAATGGCTTCTTTTCAGATGTCATTGTACTGTGGAACAGCAGGCCAGCTTTCAAGCTTTTTGCTGCATCCACAACAAACAGTTATTTTTTAAGGAAAAGGATTTATAAAGTCTGCTCAGAGCTTTGCATATAATCCTATGACTCCAGGACCCAAGGCTTTGAGTAATATCAAAATCGAAATAAATTCTCCCTGTGAGAATCGTAAGAATCTGCCAAATTAGTTCACAGGGGTAAACAAACAGCCAAATATTAGTATTCCATGCTAAGAGCTAAATCCTATAAGTGGGGCCAGGGTTGCACATGGATTATCCTTTTATAGTTCAGGCGTGGATTTACCAAGGGGATTATCGGCCTTCCCCTCCCTCCCCTCCATCCCGGTGCTGCCCGGGTCCTCCCCACACCCTTCCCTGGCCGTAGGGCTGCATCTGCCCCCTCCCATCTCCACCCCGGGCACCTCAGGAGCAGGGGTAAAATAGTTAGGATGACAAAAAAAGCAGTAATGGGTGCAGCATCCCTGGGGGATGGGGGATTAGTCCCCAGATGTCCCAACCTCCTTCCTTCCTGCCACTGCTTTGCGTTGCCTGGCGCCGTTTCCTCAGCGCAGGGATAAAGACAATTCGAGCTGACACCCTGCTTCAGTTTCCCTTCCCTGCTGCTCTGAGGGTGCACTCCTGATGGCTTGTCACTCTTAATATCCTGCACGCTTCCACTGAGTCCCTCTGAGTGTCGGGAGGCTGTGGTTGTGCCCGTGGTACTTTGCATGATGCCGAGGTGACACGTACTTACAGGTTTGATGGACTCCTTCCCTCCTCAACTCTTTCCCTGCTGCATGCACCTATTTATATGTCTGCATATGAATGCACAATCACACACACACATTTTATTACCAAACACAGCTATTTTTAACTGGATTTTTTGATGCTCTTTTCAGGCAGAAACAATTCTGTAACATCAGTTGCTCGCTCTAATCCTTTTATTTGTGTGTTTTACAGATTATTACTATTATATAACAGCGTCTAGTGCTTTACAAGACACAAAATACAGATAATCTCTGTTGTGAAGAGTGTGCAATCTAAACAAAACAGACAAGGTAGACAGGGCTCCCCGAGAAACCCAGGAGAATGAAGATTAGTCTTGTTTTGTTTTTATAAATATACTGCTAATGTTATTGGACAAGGAATAGACATGTTTTTTTCTTCTTCCCCCTCTATCCTCCCATTTAACAATACTTCACTCTTGTTTGTGCAGCAGAGTTATGATGCAACATGAAATAAAGGCTGGTTTAGGCTGCTGGCCCCAATTCAACAGCCCCGAATCCCATGCCTGCTCCCGAGCACTCACATGTTTCAGATTTCCCTGGATTGGTGCCTTAGATCATGCAGCCTATTGACAGCTGCCCTTTTGCTTACAAATGGAACCATCCCTAAATCAATAAGGAAAAAACCCTTACTCTCTTCACCTGTTTAATGCCATGGCTGTGTGTTGCTGTAAGGTTTGTGAATGAGCTGGTGTCTACAGAGAAAGCAGTAAGAGAAATAACACCTTCCCTGCCAAAGGGAGTGGGTTTGCTGTGGTTACATAGAGATCACTTGCTGGGGCAGGGGGGTTGTTGGTTTTCTCTAGAAATTTGCAGGGTGGGTTGCCAAGCAGGGGCTATTGTCTGGTGTACTTTGGATGATGCAGACCCCCTTGCTTCAAAGGCACACTCTGGCTGTGAATTTGCATTTGGGTAATCAGCATTTCTCAAATAATTTCTATGATTTCTTTTTTTTTTTTTTAATTATTTATTATTTTTACAAAAGGTTAGGCCCCCTTCCTCCACACCTGTATTTAACTCCTGTGCTAATGGGCTTAAGGATTTTGGGGTTGTGAGGATCCTGTGATATGGAGGAAACTGTTTGCAGCCCCTGTACAAACACAGTGGGTCTAATAGGGGTTGAAGTCAGTGTCTGACCATATCAAGTGCAGGAGCCCCAGAGATGAAGACCTCTCTGGCTGCAGTGGACTCACCTGGCATGCCAGTGGCAGATTTAATGGTCTTTGCTCACCGTGAGACCCAGGTCCAAGTGACTGGATGAGTCCTATGGCTCACATTTCCAGATAGCAGGTAGGAGTGCCTTGTTAAGTTTGGTAAGCTCAGGTGGGCAGGTGAAAAGCAACTAGCAGTTGGGATGCTTTGCCCATGTTTCTCATTTCAGCATACTTAATTCCTCAGACTTTACTGCCTTCATCTTCCTGGGTGCAGTGTGTGGATGGACCTGTCCCTTGGACATCAGTTACAGAGGTTCCCTAGATGGGAAGAGAACCCTTCAAGAAGCTATGCTGGAAAATGCAGAGATGAAGCTGGGCTGCTCCCCTCTGATCTCCCCTTTCCAACTTCCCTGGAGGTGGAACAGCCTGAACACTGGGGTCTGGGAGAGGTAAGCCTTAATTCAGAGGTGGGCACCTCGATTCACATTTGTTGGCATCATATAGACAGGTGTGCCCCAAACCCTCTTTTGAATGACTTGTGATGCCCAGGAAAGCCTCCAGGCCAGTGCCATAGCCATGCTCTGCAGAGCCTAAAGAAGTGCCCATGCCTTGCTTAAGGAGCTGTGATGCCCAATGCCTGCAGTAACTGGCTCTGCAGCTGGCTTGTGGCACCTCTCTGTACCTTCTGCTCTCTCCCTTTTGTTAGCCAGCATTCTGGGACAAGTCCTCTCTTTTGCCCATGCACAGTCCCTGGTTCCTTCCTGAAGCAGCTATCCCACATCTGCAGTATGGGGTCTCCTCCCTTTTCCAGCCACATAGCACATTGCTGGCATGCCATGGCCATGATTCAAACCCGTGCTGATGACCCACATTTGCTCCTGTGCCCAAGCTGTGTGTCCTGCATCAGACAGAAGTTTGGTTACTGCCCCAACAAACAGGATCTCAGCCTCTGATGTTCTGATGCCACTGTCAGACTGGGACCTTCTCCCCAGAGGGTGTCTGGCCGCCGTGGCTAACCTGCCCGCTTGCTGGTTTTGCCCACGCACAGTTTCATTACCAGCACATTCTTCTCCTGAAACTGATACATCAGTTTTAATTAGTGAGGTTTTCTCTTTCTGTCCAGAGGAGCCTCCTGCCTTCAAAGACCAGCTTTCAAACATTAACTCTTCTAAATGTTTTCCCCCACATGTGAACCCCTCCCCAACCTGCCTTGTAAATTATGGTCAATCCTTTACTTTTAGCAGGCAGGTACTTAGTGTGATAAATTCAGGTTAGTGTCTTCTGAAGTGTGTGTATGTGCGCGTGGATCTCTGGGTATGCGTTAGGAAGGAGCAAAATAAAGTTGCATCGAGCCATAAATTACAGCTCCAGCATCATAAATTGCCAGGGGAAAGCTCCATTTTTGACTTTTCTTTCAACTAAATGAGATAATTAATGTAAGAGGAAACAAAATAATGGTGGAGACATTCCCCCTCCCTTGGAGCCCTTTGCCTTGATGTTTGGCTGTGAAACTTCAAGGTTGCAGTGGGGTGGAGATCTGGGTTCTGGAGCTGGGGGGAAGTGGCAAAGGAGCTGGAGATTTGGGAGCACGGGGGTCATGGGGATGGGTGAGTGTTTTCGTTTTGCCAGGGCCGTGGGAGGGCCTCTAATGCGGGCTGTGACCCTATTTAATAAATGCCTAGGAAAGCAAGGGGCCAGGAGGGGGGGGCGAGAGGGAGACGCAGTGGCTGGGGCTGGCAGGAGACTGTCATGAGATGAAAGTGGCCCTTCGTCCATCCCGTTCCTCCCTCTCTCCTGTCAGCACTTTTTAATGTCAAACAGTGCCAGTGGCTGGTGGGGCTGGTTGCTGTCTCCATATGTGTTTTTTTCACTTTCCCCAGAGCTACCTCCAGATGAATTCAGTGCTTGGGAGGGACCAGAGGGCGGTGCGGGTGGCCCTCCAGGCATCCTTCTCACTAGGCCTTGAGCTGAATGTTTTTTTCAGGGCTTTCTCTGAGGCAAAATCTTGTCAGAGATTGTCTCCTTCCTGCCCTGCCACCCTGAGTGGGTCTCAGGCTGGCCTTACAGAAGCTGCCAAGGAGGCCTGTGTGGTTCTGGTATGCTCTCCACCTGATAACCTGATCCCTGCACACTGGATTGAAATGTAGGGAACCTGGGTGACTCTGTGTGTCCCCTGCCACCTGTCAGCCCTGGTGGGTGAGGACAGTTCATCTTTGCAGGGGAGCTGGGCCACAAGACCCCCAAGAAAAGTGATTTCTGCAGCTTAACTGATGGGAGCGACTTGATGAAACTCTGGTAAGCTGATTGCTAATGGTCAAGAGCCTGATCTGTGCTGTGCCCTGCAGGTGAGGACACATTCTGACACTGATGAAAATGAAACCCTCCCCTCTGTGTCAGTTTAAGCTCAGGTAACCCAGCCTGAGTGATTGCACTGTCTGTCATTTGTCCCCTTCCTCACCACAGTGTTTAATCCACCTGTCTGTGTTACTTGACACAAGAACAGAGCCCACAATGCTGTTCTGTGTCTGTGAAATGTGTCAAAAGTCCCCTTCCTCACCACAGTGTTTAATCCACCTGTCTGTGTTACTTGACACAAGAACAGAGCCCACAATGCTGTTCTGTGTCTGTGAAATGTGTCAAAATTAATGATGGGGTAAGCGAGGGAGGTTCCCATTAGTGCCAACCACGGACTGCTCAGCTTGTCCCCGCGGGCCGGACAACAGCTCCATGGCTGGTTTCCCGCCACCAGAAGAAGGCCTGGAGCCAGTGACAGCATGTTGGCTGCAGGGCCTTCTGGGGCAAGGGAGGAGAGGTTGTCCACTGCCATCAGAACCCAGTTTCACTGGTCCTGCTGATCCCAGGACTTGCTTCATCGTCCCCTTTTTCAGGTTTGTGGAAAACCCTGCATCTCCTCTCTGGCCTCGCCAGAGTCAATGAGACAACAGGAAGCGGCACAGTGCGGCTGGGAGGAGGGAGATGGGGAGGGAGGGGAAGGCTCTGAGCTGGGCTCTGGTGTGAGGGCCTGGGGGGGCCACACTGCAGATACCAGGGAGGGTTTGGGGGTTCAGAGGTGCTGGTGTGGGTGTTCTGCTGCCCTGGCCACGCCACGTGTCCCCTGGGTGTGCGGTGAGTGCGGGGGGAGCGGGGCTGCTGCGGGGGCACACGCTGAGCTGTCTGTCTCCCAGCGATGTGTGTTTGGTGAGGAGCTTTGGCTGTCTTAAGCACCTTTCGAATACATTGGGCACAGCTCATTGAATCCTTTAACAATCCGGCTCCTGGCTCCTCTCCCCCCTCTTGCCCACAGCCAGGGACTTTTTGCAAGAGAGAGCAATGCCTCTGCCCCCTGCTCCTATGGGCTCCGTCCCCATCCCTCCCACCAGGAACTGTCCCCCCTTGCCGCCCCATTTCACAGACCCCCTCTCAAAGGAGGATTTTTTTACTGGTGGCAGGTTCCTTGCTGGTGAGGATTTTCCAGAACTCAGCAATTCCCAAGCCCTACTCCTGCTTGGAGAGAGATGGTTAATGGGCCATTAACCAGAGGAAGGGGAACTCTCCAGTGGCTGCAAGCAACAATAACAACAAAATAACCCCCAAACAACAAAGTGTACCCAAGAAAAAAAATGCACCAAATATCAGGAGGAGTTTCAGAGAAAAAAAGGAGGGGAAAAAAAAAAAGAAAAAAAAGAAAATCCAGAGAGATGTGACCGTAAAACCTTGGTTAAAAACCAAAGCCTTGGTGAAGTAATTGCCTTCTCCAGTGCACAGGAGAGGGATTTAGTCTTGAAACTTAGAGCCCTGACACCTCTTCTTCTCTCTGCCCTCTCCAGCCCTGTCCCAAAATGCTCACTGCAGCAGGAGGATGGTGAGGGATGGAGGGATGGTGCCCTCAGAACCCAGCACCTGTGCCTGGCCCTGGGACAGGTAATGGGGTGTGTGGGAGGGTGTGAGAAGGGGTGGGCAATGGGGGAGAGGGTCCTCTTTGGAGTGTGTTGGGTCTGGGAAGCCCCAGCACAGGGGTGGAGAGCAGGGGCACTGAGTGGATGGCAGTGATCCGGGGAGGTAATGAGGTGCAGGAATTTGAAAATGAAGCTGTGCAGGAGCAGGCATGGTACTGGTGGTAGCCACAGTGTCCCTGAGCTGGTGAGTGTCAGTGGCTTTAATGGACTACCCATTTAGCTGTGCTGTGTACCCATCATAAAGCTCCCCGGGGGAAGAATGAGCACCCACTGGGGAATCAGACCTGCTCTGGTGACAGGAGGCAATGGTCTCTCCAGTGGGTGCTGGGGAGAAGCTGTTTTGCAATGCACAGGAGGGACCCAGGGTGCCTGCAGCCCCCATCACTGCTGCCAACACTAACAATGCAAATCACCCTTTCCAGAACTGCACCCGCAGTTTCACTGTTCTCATTGCAAATTCACTTGCTCTGCTCTCCAGCTAAATACTTTGCACCTGGAAACATGCACTTGAATGCCATTTTTTGGTGGTGCTGCTGGTTAGAAATCAATATTAATTTACTTGTGCGTGTAAATACAGAAACGTATTTATAAGTTTCAGATCAGTTGCAAACACATGCAAATTCTGTACATAAATTCTCGCTCATTTATGTAATCTGTTCAGTAATATCATTAAAGAGAGCACATCTACTGCCTGACTAGAGTTACATTTGCAATGCGCTGAGATCAGCTGTGACTATTCAGTTGCCACACTTCCTTGCCCATGCAGCTACCAGCAGTGGGTGATGCTCTGGCTCCAGATATCTCCTGCTTTTTTCTGTGATGTGCTATTACTTGGGATTTTTTTTAATGTTTTTTTTTTTTTGGAGAGGTTTGGGGTTTTTTGTTTTTTTGTCTTTTGATCACAAGTAGGTTTGGTTCAGGATTTTGGGAAAGATGTGGTTTGTGATCTAGGGATGAATATTGTTGTTTCTTTTGGACTAAACACCTCCTGCAAAGTCACCTGTGATGGCAAGTGCCCTGGACTTTGATCATGCAGTTGGTCTCCTCCATCCTTGTGTCCCTCCAGCTACAGATCACAGAAGGAGTAGGAATTATTTACAGTTCTACAAAAAAGAAACATGGTCAGGCAAGACATCATTAAAATAAGCTCTGAACAAGACATGTTGTGTGTATTTCTCAGAGTTGTCATTTGAGAACTGCCCACTAAATTACTGTTCAGAGAAGTAACTCTGAGTGAAAGGAAAAATCATCTGGTTAAACATATTGCATGTCAGTGTTGAGAAAATCATTAACATATATATGCTGTAGAGAAGAGAATTCACTAGCTAAAGCCTATCAAGAAAGATATACCATGTTTTTATGATGCTGGAATTAAAGAGACGTGATAGAAGAATACCACACTCATTTTATCAAAAAATTATGGGCTTGTCAAATCCGTTTCCTTTCCAGGATAAATGAAACTCAAGCATATCAATATTACTGATTTTAAATTGTCACTTTTAAGCTCAATGCTTTATTATTTGTAATTATTTAGTAATTCCAGCAGATGTGAACTGGTCAAAACCCTGATTTCTTGGTAAGCCATTTTGACTACTGAAAATATTGCCAAAGCATTCTGGAAAAAAAAGGCACAGAATTCTATAGGCACAACAAGATGCTCCTCACTGCTGCCACTTTTCACATAAAAACCTGTGAAGAGGCTTTGGGATCAGTGAATAGGCCTGCATTAAAAGTTGTAAAATTAAGCAAACAGAAATGAAGATTCTTCTTTCTGTGCACCTAAAAGGAAAAAATTGTCTGCTGTGTTGCATTATTTGGCAGGTAATATATGATTATAGCAGCTCAGGGTGTTGGGTATTTTATCCTAGGTAGAATGAAGGCTAAATATTCACTTTGAGCATTTTTTTATTTCCTGTTGCACTGGAGTCTGCATTGCATGAACATGATTTTTTGCATTTGATTTCCTGCACTGTTTTAGGAAAAGGAAAAATGAAACAGACAAGAGAAAGCTTGTGCTGACTGCAAAGTGTGGGACTAACAGCTCCATCCAGTGTCCAACAGGTCCAGATAACCAAGCAGGTACAGATGTTAAAATATTCTGGGCGATTGCTTAGCCTGAGGAGACATACCAACCCGTCCTGCTGGCAGAGAGCTGGAGCTCTCTCTGCTTACCAGGGTAGCTCTGAGATTGACTTTGTGGCAGTGTGTCTCTCTACAGGACATATTGGTATTGAAATACCTGTCTTGCAGCTGTGTTTTGTTGTGTGGTGGGTGGGTGGGTGAGATCTTTGCCGCGTGCATGCCGGCTCAGTTTCTCTGAGCTGAGGGAAGGAGAAGTCCTCCAAAGTGCCACTGGCTTTGGTCTGGAGACAGAGGGCCACCAGCCCTGGAAGGCTCTCTGGGAGCTGAGTGGGGTGTGTGCAGGAGTCCTGCCCACCCTGTGGGTGTTTCAGGCTCTGCGTGTGCCTCCCTGAGCACAGCTCGGGCTACAGCCCCGCTGCTGAACCCCGGTGGTAACAAACAGCCCCATTAATGCAGTGTCACAGATTTCATTAGGGCGTCAGTCCCAACCAACGTGGCCATAAATCAGGGAGATGGTACTAGGGCTCCTGGGCCCTGGTTTCAAGGGCCACATAGCCAGAGACTCATAACGCTCAAGAGGAAATGATCATGAATATTATTTAAAAAATCAGAAATGTATATTAGAAAATCTCTGAGCTTATCAGATGGAGTGAGGTTGGGTAATAGCTGTTATTTATACTGCTTGTGCAGAGTGATAAAGTGGTGCTTTATGACCTGTGGTTTATCACTTAGAATAAGAGTCATGTGACTCCATTAAGGTTCCTTCAGTAGAAATGAAAAAGGGTAAATTAATGTGGTTTTTTTATTGTTAAATATTTGCACTCTCCTAAACCCAGTTTTTATTTTCTCTACTTAAGAAGTAGCATATAAGCAGAAATAAGTTTAAGTTTTGATTGATGGAGAGGTGTGGTGAAAACTCCCTTTGTGTCAAAGGCTCTGCAGAGTGAGCCAGCCTCCCACCTACTCGTGTCCATCAGCCAGGATGAGTTCAGAGAGAAGGGAAAGGCAGAAGGCAGACCTGAAAAGCTGCTCCCCTCAGCCTCTGTCACCCTCCTCTGCTGCAGAAACACCTTGTAGTCCTGCTGCCACCCCAGAGCTTGTTGCTGCCATGGGAAGGGAGAAGGGGATCTGTGGAGACCAGGGGTGGAAGCAGCTCTGGGTGGCCTGAGCTCACAGTTTTGGGAGGACAATGAGGGAAACATGACAGCAGCTGAGGGCTTTGGGGGGTTACCATAATGGGCACACTCCTCTGTCACTGCTGGTGACTCCTGTGTTCACAGCTCTGCAACACCTACGTAGGATTTCAGGGCAACTGAAAGGTCTCCAGGTTCCCTTGGGCCTCCTTGGTCAAGATGATGAGTGTGGGTCAGCAGAGGAGTGGGAGTTGAGTTGGGTTATTAGCAGCACCTTTACAGCCCCAACTTCACAAGGAGATGAGGGCACACTGTGTAGGGGACTGCAGTAAAACCAAGGTGCCCCAGAGTAGCAGGAGCCCAAAGCTTGGATTCATCTGCATGTGAGCCAGTTTTTCTGCTTGTGAAGTGGGGTTTGCCATGTTCACCTTCATTGGAATAACCCTGGTAAGGATAATTTAAAAAATACCAGTGGAGTAAAAAAGGACAACAAGTTTGCTAAAATTTTTGTAACGTTTTCTCTCTAAAAATCTGAATCTTATTCTGTTTTGAAGAGCAAAAGTATTTTTGACTTCTCAGAACTGGAAAAAAAAAAGTTTCAGTAAGCTGAAAAAAACCCCAACAAGTAGAAATGCCACATTTTTGCTCTCTTCCTTTAGATTTTGAAAGAGTGAGTTTGAATACTTGGTGCTTGTTTTAAAATCCATGTTTTTAAGAGCCTTTGCAAGGAGGGAGCTGCCTGGAAGTGCCAGAGGGATGGCAGACTATGTGTCATGGGTGCCCAGAGTAATCTCTCCCATCCCTGAAACCCACCTCTGTGAGTAGGGGTTTAGCACCCTCATACTGTGCACTGGGCAGTAGATGCCAGCTCCCCAAAGGACTCTGTGTCCAAACTCTGTGCCCTGCAGCCAGATGTGCCCCTGGAGCATCCATTTTGTTGCATGTTTGCCCAGCAGTGGAGGTGGCTTTTCTCTCCAGGTGAGGATCTGAGCATGGGTGGTGGCTTTCAAGTGACCTTGTCTGTAGGCAGAATTCAGACTGAGGTCTAGCTCTCTCAGCATATTGCCTGCATGTTCCTCATAGTCATTTCCCATCATGGCTGTGTGCTAATTGTCTCTAGGGGAAGTGAGGAGAAGGCTTATTAATCTGTGCACTCAGGAAAGGTTGTAAATCACCATGTGTTTCCAGCGATAAAATTGGCTAAATAAATTAAAACAAGCACTAATGACCCAAACAGAGCCCTGATGTAGTGGGAGTGGGCTGGGGCATATAGCTGTGTTTGGGTGTGGGGTGCACCTCAATCATGCACTTTCTTTCTTCTGACAGCACCCTTGGATATCTCCAGCCATAGTCCCTTTGCGTGCCCCAGTGCATCTCCAGCACTGCACGCTGTTCTCTCCCCTCTGCTGCAGCAGTGGCCTGAGCTTTTTAGCTTGTTTCTTTTTAATTTTTTCTTCTTTTTTTCTTTTTTCCCCTATTCCCTTTGCTTTTCAGTCCAGCAGGGCTTGGAGCTTGTTCTTCCTCGCTCTCTGACACTTCTCAACAAACCCAGTGAACTTTTATTTAATGCAGATATGCTAAACAGCACTGATGCCAACAGAGATGTGTCTGCATTAACAGCAGCACAGCTGTCCTTTTTGATTTTGGTGTAAAAAGTCAGTTCAGAAAGATTTCACACAGTAAATAAAAAGGCAGATTTGCAAACAGCCTGTCTGGTGATGAACAGCCAGGGTGGAAAAGTCACTCCATAGTCCTGTTTTCCAACAACCTCTTTCATCTAGGACACCTGTGAAATCCTTCACTGACTGTTCATCAAGTGCCACTGAGATGTCTGATCCAGCTCTCTAGAGAAGACACTGGTACCAGACAGTTCTGTGTTTGCTGTGCAGCAGGTGTTCCTGCAAGTAAACCCTCTGGCTTTCTCTGGCCTGTGGAGGCTGAAGGAATGTTTCTGCTGTGGATAGCCACCACTGCTGGGATGTGCACAGACACCAGCAACACAACTGCAAAGGTAAGGTGCTGCTGTGTGAAAAAGTGTTGGGAGCAGAGGCTTCTGCTCCACAGTGGGCTCTCCTCAAGGCTTCTCTGTTCTGATGGTCAGTTCAGGTAAAATTCTTCTGTTTCCTCCTGGGTGGCTGTGGTGCCTCTGGATATCACAGATACAGAGTCCAAGACACTGAATCCAAGGGTGGCAGTGCTTGTGCCACTTTGTCTGCCTAGCCAGAACCATGAATTTCTTCAGCAGCTGAGTCCAAGCAGCATAACTAGGCATTGATTCACACTGCCTGCAAGGAGCTCACTAAACCATGGGTACCTCTGTTTACCATGCAAGAGTGGGACAGCACCAGCTGTCCACCAGCCTCAAGCTGGGCTCTGGCACCACCTTGAAAATAATGTAATTTGTCTTGTATCAGTTACCAGAGTCCTATGGGCCCAAACCCTCTGGTTTGTGTTTTCTAAACATGAGAACTGCTAAGAAAAGTGGTTTCAAAGTGTTCGAAACAATCAATTATGTCTTTCTTTCATTTATGCTTTCTGTGAAAAGCATACAGATGGGTGCCACCAGCCCAACCAAGCTCAGAAAGTCTGAAGAGCTTTCATTCCACCTGGTATCACCACTGCATCTCTCCATGGCAGACAGCAGCTCAGTCTTTTGGGCCTCAGAGCTCTTTTCTGTGTGTGTGTATAGCAAGTCAGCTCATGATTTGTTCTTGAAAACACAGAACTCTCTGTAAACAATTGTCCCCTTTGGAATTTTTTTTCATATCCTACACTCAAAATATTTTCTCTTTTCATTAACTGTATTTAATGTTTTAATTTCTGCCTACTTATCATTCTTGCCCCTTTTCCTAATTTCAGTCACTTCCAGACTCAGTGCTGAAGGGTGGCAAAGAGAAACTGTAGAGATTATGCCCCCCTAAAAAAAAAAAAAATCCAATCAGAATGCCAGGAAAAAAAATCAACAAGGAGGGCATTGAGCTTTCTGTTTTGCTTGGAAAATTGTTGAATCTTTTTGTACCAATTGCTGGGCCTGATTCCTCTCCGGCAGAGTGCAGCCAAGAATTACAAAGCGAGTCAACAGACAGTGGAGCTGAGTTCATCTGAAAAGTAGCCAGAAAAAACCTCGGGCTATGTTTGAGGTGTCCATTTTTAGAAGGAAATTTGCTTAGGCAGAGGAATACCAGCATATTCGGGGTGAGTGACTCTGTGTGTGTGTGTGTGTGTGTTTTGGATCTCAGCACAAGGAAGGGGTGTCTTGCCACCCCCAGGGGTCGGGAATAGTGCATGCATGGGGAGGACCTATTATATTATTTTTCTTCCACCTTAATGAACTCCTCTCATGTCCACCTCTGATCAGTGGAGTATGACAGAGGGTGATTGAAGGCCAGTCTCCCAGGAAATGAAGTTTGTTCACACAGCCCAAGTATGCTGGCCTTACTGCTGCCTGCCTCTGATTTATAGGACCAAAAATTCCTTCCTCCGGTAACAATAACGCTCTTAAACTCCAGACCCTTCTCCCTCACAGAACCTCCAGACAGGGCAGCCTGAGCCCAGGAGAGACGGGAGGCACCCAGCAAATATATCCATCAACACAACTCGGGTTTCAAAGGAATACAAGACCCCACAGGGTTAGGCTCACAAAGGCAGGGAGTGGAGGAGTCTGGCCACCACCCTGCAGCACCTCCTCCTGGGAAGGGGCAGCAACAGGAGAGACTGTGCCCCAGAGAGGGGCAGGACCAGGACCATGCCATCCCTGGTGAGCCAGGTGGCACAGGGGACCAGGATGTTGTTTTCATGGGAAATATGGGGCTGCTGCTTGATCCTGGAGCTGGGAATGAGTCTGCTCTGAGGCTTCTTCCTGTGATGTCTCCTCTGGGATGGGGCTCTGGCTAGGCAGAGGGTCAAATGCGTTGTCTCTTTTTCATGTTGTGCTTGGGTTTGAGATGAGATTTCCTGTGAGCTCAGTGTGTTTCATAGCACTTAGGGGCAGCAGCAGATGGCTGTGACTGCTGGCTCTGCAGCTCCTGCCTGGCACTGGTCTCGTGCTGAGCAGGGCCATCACAGGGCAGTGACACACCTCCCCACTGCCCTGCAGGACAAGTCCCCTCCAGAGCATGATGTGTCCCTGAGGTGCAGGGACATGGTGGCAGGGTGCTGGAGGGTTGGTTGGTGGCACATGTCATGGCCAGGCACTGCCTGAGAGACTGAACTGTTTCCCAGCCTGGGAACCTGCAGGTTCTTAAATGGTATGGATGATCTGGGGGAACATTACTTCCAGGCTTTGTTTTGTTTAGTAACCCAGACAGGGCCACAGTGTGGCTATCAGGGCAGGCTCTGAGCTGGCAAGACCCACACAAGCACTTCTTGGAGCTGGGGCCCAAGTTCAAGCTTAGTGTTATCATCAGAATTTTGAATCAAGAGAAGAAAAAGAGCTTGAGACCTTTTGCAACAGGACAGTTGTGGCTGCCAAACTGCAAGGCGAGTCCTGGCAAGAAACAAGTTCATCCTGTAACATTTTTTTTTTTATCATTTACTTATTAACAGCTCTCTCTGGCTCTCACCTGAAGCTGCTGACCTGTTCCTCCTGGACAGGGCAATTAGCAGGGAGACAATGATCTGCAGAGGGCAAGGAGCAGCCTGTGCTGGGGGTGCTGAGGTGGGGGTGGAGGAGGCCTGCGGGAGGCTGAGGATCACAGAGGAAAGAGCTATTTATGGCCCCAAGAGAGGGAGAATTCAATAAAAGGCCATCTAGCTTGACTTAACTTCCTCCTGACCTATCGCTTTGGGGAAACACTGGTGTAACCTCCCTGTCCTCACGGGCTTCCAGTGTCCCCAGTGGCTGCATACAGTCTCCTCAGACTGGTGAGGAGAAGGTGGTGGGCCATACTAATGAGCTTCATTAAACCTGTCAGGTGGTATTGTAAGTGGGAAGGAAGAGATCTTGTCAGTGTCCTGGAGTCTTCTCCGCCAGTAGCCCCAGGACAGAGGGATGGGAAAGCTCTTCACTCTGCTCACTGGAAAGGCTCAGTTTCTCCTCTGGGTCTTTGCTGTGGTTATTTCAACAGATGGTCTGTGGGACAGTAACGTGGTGTTGATGCTGGTAGCTAGCACAGAGGGCTCTATCTCTCACAGTCCCCTGTGCTGACAAGTAATTGCTTGACAGAGAGAGTAAGTATGGCTTATACATGTGTGTCTGAGCTCCACATCTGGGCCATCCTGCTACAGGCACTGCTTTGGAACATACCCCTTCTGTTTACAGGTCCTTGTGTATTTGTGTCCTTCAGACCACCTCACCTTCTTTGCTGGGACCTGCTGAGCCTGGTCACAACCATGGGGGAGCTTCCCAGGCTGGTACTGGGCAAGAAATGAGCTTCATGGTGTAACTGAGTGACAACATGTAAGAACATTTCCTCTAAATAAATGCCTGCAGAGAGAAGGGTTAAAGGATTGATACTAAGTTAGATAACCCTGAAACTGCATTTGAAAAGGAAGTTGGTACTATTTTTTGATGAAAAATTGATTTTTAAAATGAAAAGCATTTTTGTGGAGCAATCCTGTGAGATGCCAAATGTTTTGGCCCTGATCTAGCTAGATAGTTAACCAGGCACTTAATTTCTTAAGCTGCTGCTGTGGTTAAATATTTTGCTGGATCAAGTCTAGGGCTCTCAGCATTCTGCAAGGTGTCAAAGGACCAGGTCTGCATTTGCAGCAGCCTTGCTGAACTCAGCCTATAATGATTTCAATCATCACACAGAAGCATTTTCCATTAATGTACTATCCAACAAAAACCTTAAATTTCCTTGGGATTTCTCTCTCAGATGTGTATTTTCTGACGGCATTCTAGGAGACAGATTTACTAGGCAGAGTATTTGTGAAACAAGGCACTTTTAAACAAAATTTAGTAGCAGCTAATGGAAAATGATTTTGTTGTAAAAATTCCAGGATTGTCACTCAAGACTTGACTTGAAAAGTGACTGAAGACTGACAGGGAAAGAAATAGAGTGCGGTGTGTGACCACTCCGTGCAGTCAAAGTTGACCAAGATAGTTTGAATTTTTTAAAATAATCCTTTGAGAAAATAATTTCAAAAAACATATGGGCAGGAGTTATCAGCTGATGGCAGACAAACAGTGAGCAGAGAAAGAGATCAAGTTGTTGGGAAAGCAGTTCTCTGCAGATGTTTGGGTTCAATACAAAAGGATTAAAAAAAGCACCTGACCATTAACAGAAAGCGATCAGGAGTATATGAGTTTCACTGGTCCTACTGAAGGGAGTACAAAGAACAAGAAACAAACAGCAGTAGGTGGAAAAAGGTGAGTCTGATTTCTAATCTCATGTGTTGGAATTAGTGTTAAATGTGCAAGTGCAAAGTGAATGGATGAGATGGCATAACTAGAAAGAATTTGTGGAAGAGAGCTGAGCAGGAGTAGGCTCTGTCAAAGCCAAAAAGGATGCATGCCAACGTTGTTTCTCTTGGCATAGGTCAAAAAGCAGACTGTGTGACAAGAGAGAAATTGGAGAAGACTGAGATAATGCCCAATTAGATCATGCAGTTCACCTCCCTGGGGCCTGTGACAGACTGGTAAGGAATTTTTCTGCTGGGGAGGGAAAGAAGAAGTTATCAGAAATTAAAAAAAACCCCACCTTTTTTTCCCTTCTTCCCCCACCCTTAACTCAAAACAAAACTGCACTGAAAAATGTCATTTCCAGCTTAATATATTCACTCCCTGCTGACTATCTTACAGGAGAAAAATTCAGATACTGACTGTGCGAATGCTCAGTTAGTTGATGCTCTGGAACCCTGTTGCATCAGAGGGTCAGAGATGTGTTGTTAGAGATGTTCCTGATAGGTCCTGGCCAGAGCAGAGCCTGACACACCAGCACCTGGGTCAGCCCAAGCTGGGATGAGCCATTCACCCCACAGACACAAGCTTGCTTCATTCCTGTCTCCTTTTCATACAGAAGCTCTGGAGGGCAGCTGACCACCCCTGGTAGTTGCTGTCAAGCGAGTTGTGAGCCTGCCCCAATTCTGAGAAGTCTTTAGGGAATTATCATTCTCCTTGGCTCAGAATTCATGATGCTTAGGTTACCTCTAAGTGAGAGCCTGACTAGCTGGGCTAAATTTGGCAGAAGACTTCTGTATGTAAGTGGTAGAAGGTATAGGAGCAGCATCTGGGTGTCTGCTTAATTCAGTCCGTGGTGAAGCTCTGCTGTGAGCCAGTGTCAGAGCTAAGAGCAAAACTGTGGTTCCTCAAGCCCTGTGGTACCTATTGTACCACATCTGCTCAGAAATACTCCCTGAGGCCTTTTTCCTCAGTGCCATCTTTGAAAGCTTTAAATAGTGGTCATTCTTAGTGGGTTTCACTGCCAGGAAACCTACTCTCTTAATTTTATTTTCCTTGATTTTTATCTCCTTCACAGAGAAGTCCCTGCTGTTATCCTACCATCCTACCTACGCCAGTCCCAGGGAGGGATGAGCTTATGTCTCTGCAGATGCATCCCCCCCAGAAGAGGAGGAGTGGTCCTGCTCATCCTTACACTGTCAGTGGGCTAATGAGTACTGGAACCAGAAGCTACAGTAAGACTGGTGGATTTGAACCTGGCTGGGCTGACTTTAGATAGCATGTGCACCTGGAGTAAAAGCACTGAGGTTTGCAACAGCATCTTCAGAGTAAGAGGAAGCAGAGAGGAGCAAAATCACCCCTGGGGAGGCAGGCAGCACTGTGTGTTTGTTAGGAGGTGGCTGCAGCTGACTGGGCTCCGGCTTGTCCCTCCAGCCAAAGTGTTGAGGAAAGCTCTTCAGGTGTGGGAACAACCACCCTCTGGGCTGGAGACCTCCCTTCTGCCTAGGTGTGTGTGGCCAGAGGGGGCTGCTCTGACATGTCCTCTCCCAGTGAGGAGGGACCCTGTCCTTGTGAGGCTCTGGAAGGCCAGCTCAGCCCTGCGTGACCAACTACAACTGCGGCTCCCGTGTCCTTTCCCCCCGGGTGCTGCGTTCATTAGTTGTGAGGCCTCAGTTTTATGGGAACCCTCCCACCTGGCTTCCTCCTGGCTTAATGACAGGAACATTAAAGGGAAGCCAATAAAGCCACAGTGCAAGAGCAGAATGAGGGCCGGCTGCCTGCCCGTCTTCTTCATGTGTGAGCCAGGTCTGGGGGCAGGAGGAGGCAGAGACACCCCCAGAGGTGACCCCTGAGAGCAGAGAGAGTGCTCCGCTTTGGGGCTCTTGCATAAACTTTTCCCAGCGTGGGGTTGCGGTTTCTTTTAGTGTTGTTCTGGGTTTTTTTCCATTTCTGAGGAGGGAGGAACAAGGTTTTTTAATGAGGGGAGGATTAACAGGCCATAAGACTCGGCCCTGAAAGCACCGTCGGTCTGTGGGGCCGCTCAGCGGGGCGCAGGGTAATTGGATTGGATCCCAAAGAGCACCTTGAATCGGTTCTGAGGCGGCCGCAGTGGGTTGCTCTGGAGGGGGCTGGGGGCTGGGGAGGAGGGGAGCGTGTGGCTCTTTAGAGAAGCCAGAGCCAAGATGGGGGATCAGCCAGCTCATTAAGGGATTAGAGTGTTTGTTCTTCTCAAGACTTTTGTTGCTAAAAGACTTTGCGCAGCATTTTCTGGAGCCTGGGGAGCTTAAAGAGCTTGTCAGAGCCTTGCTCTGGTCCCCACACAGGAGCAGAGATGCTCTCTGCTCTGGCCTGCCCAGGGATGCCAACAGCAGCTATTGCTAGGGACAGCTCTGCCTCCCAGCCCTTCCCCTCACTGCTCACAGGGCCTCTGTCTCCTGCAGGTTTTGGGATGAAGGGAGAGGATGACAAAGAGGATGAAGCAATAGGAGCACATCAGGAGGGAGTCCTTTCACAGTCAGAGACACTCAGACTTGGGCTTTTACCCTAGATCTGTTTGCATGGACAATGACAGACTTTGCATGTCCTGTGGCGCTCTCTGCAATCTTTTACCAGTGTGTGGGCTCTGTGCTCGGTCCTCAGCACTTGTGGTAGCAAGTTTGGGGCACAAAACTGCACTTCTTCCAGTCCTCAGGCACCTCTCCTGTTCTCCAGGAGCGTGCAGCTCACACCTGGAGCTACAGCCTCGAGATGGGCAGTCGTATGCCTTTTCCATGCAGACCAGGACACAATCCCCTTTCTCACGGGGTGGCAGGCTACAGGCACAGGGTGAATTTGGGGTGAATTGGGGTGAATTTGGCCTCCACCTCTAGAGAAGTCTGGGAGCTGGGCAAGGGGGGGTTTAATTGGGTGTGTGGAGCAGCAAATGCAAGGGAGTTCAGCAGGACCTCTCCATCTCCCAGTATAAGTTGCACTCCCACCTCCTGTCTCTGCTGAGCAGGAGTTTCATCTGGGAGGTATGTAGATAGGGGGGGAGAAGGGGACAGGCAAGCAAGCAGGGGAGCAGCGGGGGGAGAGGGTTACAGAGAAAATAAATGAGACCCCCCTGAAATTAATTGTTTGAAGGGAGTGCCCCACTCGCCTGTGAATTCTGAAATGATTATTGGATTTGCAGGCAGACGGGGAACAGAATGGGTCGGGTACACGATTAATATCTTATTGATAGTGGATTAAGAGAGCGAGATCAAATCTTTAACTGAGTGGTGATGCAGTTTATCAATTTGTCACAAAAAATGTAGCAATCAGAAGTGGAGAACATCAGGGGCGGCCTGTGGATCGATCCATGTCAGTGCCTCACAGCGTGGCTCTGCAGGGAGGACAGCTTCCCCCCGGGCTGGCAGAGAGCTGGAGGAGGTGGGCTTGGTGATGCCCATGCCAAGAAGGGTGGGCCTAGGGACAGAGGGACCTCTGGGTGCAGGGGCACCACCAGGAGAGCTGCAGGCAGGGGATGACATGCTCCCAGTGATGCTGCACAGCAGTGCTCTGGTGTGGGGTGTAAGCAAAGCAGTGGTTCCTGAGGAGCAAATGGCTTCTCAAGATGGTGGCAGCAGGAGATGCTGAAGGCTCAGCCTTTAGGGATGGACTTGCAAGCAGCCAGAGCTTCCCAGGCTTCAGGGCAGGAAGGGTAACCTGCTGAATAAAGTTTAAAAACAACTTTGGGTGCAGCTGAATAGCATTTAGTGAAGAAAAAGCTTATGTGCTATTGACCATATGATGCAAATCTGCGGGCACTGTGTAGTTTCCTGACTGTGGTCTTCCTGCTCCTGTTGGAGACCTGATGTCTTGTTAACATCTGGATGTTGCTACTTCTGAATTCCCTTCACAGCTCTGCTGCCTGGTGCTGGTAGTGAGAGCTTTGCTCTGAGCAGCTGGGCATCGATACGTGCTCTGTGCTTTGGGAGCCCAGTTTGTTGACCAGCTCCTCAGCTTTGATCCATCAGCATTCATGGGTAATGCATGGGAGATATTTGCAGCTACTGAAAGCATCTCCACAGCGGGGCAAAAGGGCAGGAAGTGCACCAAAAGAAGTACCTAAGTTAGGAAAAACTCTCATATGCATCTTGAGGTAATTCTGTGATGTGAAACCCCTTTTGCCAGTTCTAAAGTGTGTATTGGCTAATTGGGGTACTCTAAAAAAGCCTGATTTCTTAGTTTAAAGCCTCAGGTTTCTCAGCTAGAAAATAAAAATCACTTCTAGCCTATGTGGCTGTGAGCTGTTCAAAGTAACCTCTAAAGGCAAAAAACAGAGGGCAAAGGAAGAAGAGCCCAGAGTGGCTGGTGGTATTTTAGTATTATGAAACCAAACTTTTGATTTGCAACCCGCACATATAATTTTTCTGTTTTTGTTGTGAATGTTTGGTTTTAGCAAACAGTGAAAATAAACCCAAGGCAAATGTTTAATGAGCACCTCTTTAGAGCAGGCACTGTAAGCAGCTGTGATGTCTCTGCAGCGGAGCCTGGCACCAGACTTCAGTCACCAGTTGGACTCCAGCATTTTTTATTTTTTATTGCTAACGTAAAACTTCCTGCTATTCCGACAGATGGGGGATGGCCTGTAGAAGCCAGCAGCCTCCTTGGTGGGCTGTAGAGTCGACAGGAATCTCTGATAGCAATTTCCCTTCTCTTAAGACCTTGCAGAGCTGTTTCAGTCCCTTGGGCCCTCACAAAAGATGTTGTGCACCTGGGAGAGGCGTGTGATGGTGGAAAGCTGTTCATATTGTTCTGTCTCTCATGCCAGCACTGCTAGCTTTGAAGGCAATTACATTCTTGCTAGGGTTGTTGGGTTTCTGCATGAAGCCTCCTGGATGTTTGCAGTTGTTCTCCAGGTCCTGGACTGTGACAGGGGCTCTGGGGCTTGGAGGTGTACAGGTGAGAAAGGGGCCTCAGCTGGAAGCCCTGGGAAGCTGTACAGAGAAGACAGGAGGGGGAAAAGAAAATCAAAGATGAGTTGGTTAATCCACAGCCTTGGTTTGCTCCCTGCTGTTTACCCCTCTTACACTATGCTGCTTTTTTCCCAACAGCATGTTGGAGCCTGTGAGGGTCTTTGACTCCTGCCATGCTTCTGGAGTGCTCTGAGAGCCAGTGAGATAGCACCATGCTGCTGTGAGGGCTGCAGGCACCACAGTGGAGGGTCTGGAAGCTGAAGAATCCTGGAGCTTGATAACACAGCCAGCTAAATCAGGTGATGTTGTTTGCTCTGCATTGGCATAAGGACAAAATGTGGTTTGTCAGTCTGGTTCAAGTGGTATGTGTTAGCTGGGTGAGACTGGTGCATGCTCACTGCTAGGATGTGAGGTCTTGGAGTCTTCTGGGGTGCAGACTCCAAAGAGGAGGGAAAGAGAAGGTATGATATGGTAATGTAGGTGGGCACTGAGATGCCCTCTGTCATGATGGAGACCGTGAGGTGGAGAAAGCTGTTGGACATCATCTTTGTGTTTACAAAGGGAGCCAAGTGGGACAGGGTTGGGGAAGACTTGATGACCCAACTGCACTTCATGTGCGACCTCCATCTCCCCCTGGCTCTTTCACTGATGCCATCACAGTCCCTGAGGACTCATATAGCTCCCTGTACCCCTCTCTCTGCATTTGCTATACAAATGAATGCTGGCAAGGGTCTGAAGAGAAGGAGACAATGCTGAAGATGTGCTGAATGTATGGGGAGGGCAGGCAAAGAGGCAGGAGACAGAGAGGAGGCCCTTGAGATGACACTTTGCTGCTCTTTCTGTGCTCTATTGTGTAGCCATGTTGAAGGCCATAGAGAGCCTTTGTTTTGGAATGAGCCCCAAAGTAATTGTGATGTACAGGCTGCCCTTCAACAAGCTCTGGGCCTCTCCTTCCTTTCTCCCCCCAGCCTTTCATAGCATTGACCTCCAGAACGAGCAGGGCTGGGACCCCCACCCCGCCCCGGCTTCCCTCCGCCATGTCCCACCGCAGGCCCGGGGGCAGAGGAGCGGCTGTGTTGACACTCCCGTGGGGGCCAGGCCACTCGTGGCTGTCATCTGACCAGCGTGGCCTTTCCCAGCACCGGGCTTGGGGGGCTAATTAGCACATTCAGGGGCACTGCTGGAGTGGAAAGGCGCTTGTCTGGCGGTGGGGAGCTGGGAGGTGACCCGGGGGGCTGGCGCTCCCTGCTCTCCTCTTCCTCCTCCCATGCCACCGGCCGGCTCTCCTGGCACTGGCAGTGGGGAAGGGAGGCAGCTTCTGGGGAGGGCAGGAGGAAGGGAAGCAAGAAGGGGAAAGGCCACCATGGCCTCCCTGTGCAGGCGGTGGCTTGGCTAACTTTCCGGGGATGGTGGCCGGAGAGGCCGGGTCAGCCAGGCCGGGGCTCTGGGCTGTGCCGGCGGGCGAGGGGTGCCGGGGGCCCTCTCCTTTCACTGCCTCCTGGTTCTGCTCCACAGACCCTCTCTTTGTCAGCTCTCTGAATGGGAGCCCTGCCTGCCCGCGGCCTTGCTTTTAATTAGGGCTTCCGCTGCCCGCGCCTGCCCCTCTGTTGCTGCCCGGCCCCCCTCTGCCTCTCCCCCCACCGCTTTTAAATTCTTTGACACAATTTATCGCTCGCTCTCTCTTGCCCTGGCTGCCAGCCGGGACGGGAGATGGGCAGAGAGAAGCAGGACACAGTGCCAGAAGCCTGGCATGTCCGGATCTCAGCCGGATGGGCAGGCACGGGGCAGTCCTGCTACTGCCAGCCTGGGACAAAGCTAACATGTCCCCCTGCTGCACCACCAGCTGCAGGACAGGGAGGAGGCCATGGCTTAAAACCTCCAAGACACCTCTCCACCCCACAGGCTCTGGGGTTTAGCCCATGAAACGTGGCTGAGATGTGATTTTTCTTTTTCTGTCTTGTAAAAATTTGAATCGTACTTCTCATGGCATGTTGGTGGCTCTTGCAAAACAGCTTCTGGAATTGGAAGCCCTTGCTGGTTTCACATTTGAGAGCCAAATGAAAGGAAGCCCATGTTACATTACAATTTCTGGTTTTGCTTTGGACTTCATTGTGGTGCTTGGTGAGCAGTTCAGGAACTGATGGGCAGCCAGGAGTTTCACAGTTACATTCTCCAGACTTTTCCATACCTGAGGTATGTCTGTACCTAAGGCAAACCAGGTCACATTTTGCCAGCTCTTCCTTGGGGCACTTGATCCTGAAGCCTTCCCAAGGCTTTTGCTTGTCACTGTTGTTGTCTAGGCTCTTATTTCCTTCTGGGGTGAGCTTTCATTCTGGCCTGTGCTTCCAGCTGCAGGAGCCCCCCAACCATCTGCCCCCCAGCACAAGACAGCTCAAGACCACTATAGTGCCAGCACCACTGGGTTAGAAAAGCACGGCTGCTTCTGGGGCTGTTCCTCCTGCTGGGACCCAGGCCCTCTGTGGCCAGCCCAGTGCCAGCTGGGTCTGTGTTGTGGTGGTGAGATCTGCTGGTGGTACAGGCCAGGGGGAGTGATGCAGTTGGGATGTTTCTACCTCATCTGATACAATCAGCGTTGCTGTGCACACCAGAAGAAAGTTGTTCGATAGGAATGACCCATGATGCTGGGTTAATTCTGTTTACAAAAGAATAAATATTATAGCAGTGTCTTATAAAAGAGAATCAATAACTTCCCTTTGCTGGGTGATCCCTTCATGTCTTCGAAAATCGATTCCCCCCGCTCCCCTCCTCCTCGTTGCACAGCTATCTGTTTTTCGGGGTGACGGGGGGGTCAGGAGATTATTGAAGTATATGTGAATTTACAATATTAACGACTCACGACGGTGTGTCCGCAGGTTCACGGTGAATTAATTATCTGTTTAAGAAGCCATGAAGAAATCAATCAATGAAAATTTCTCACTCTTTTGAGAGTGAGGGAGCTTGTCAATTTATTATTTATTTTTTTTTTAACATGCACCACATTTAAAGGAACAGCTAAGGTTTCTTTCAGCAGAGGGGTGGTGGGAGGGAAGCTGGCTTGGGCTGAGGAAGATCTGTTAGGGTCAGTGCACCACTGGCAGGAATGGCAGCCCCATTTTCTGGCCACCTCATAGGACAGAAGGTGCTAAGGAGATATCCTGAGGTGTTTGTGTCCTTGAGTTAATCCAGTAGTGGCCTTCTCTAGAAGTGGCCTGGTGTTATGTAGGGTATGCTAGCAGACACTCCTCTGGCGAGCAATGGGGTCTGTCACAGATATGATTTCCTCCCAGCTTGCTGGCCCTGTTGCCCTGCTCCTGGAGACCATCTGCCATGACAGAGCTGGCAGAGGGCACCATGTGGCTGTGCCCCAGCTCCTTCAGCCTGGGGGGAGCTGGACATGCTCCTGTGTTGGAGACAGGGTAGTGAATAAAGAAGAGCAGATGAAATCACTAATATCTTAAATCACCTTAAGATGTGCTGAAGGAAGTCTGGCAGAGTGCTTCATGACTCACTCTTCAGCAGACTGCTGAGTCTAAATCTGGGACAGGGGCTGGTGAGGGTGCAGCCATGAGGCATGCAGCTTTGTGCAGCATGGCTGAACAGAGACCCCCTGGGCCTCCTCTGCACAGGCATGGTGGAGCAGCCCTTGACAGACAATGTCCCAGGACTGCTTCTCTCTCCACCTACTGCTGAATCTGCAGCCAGGGGAGGGACTTTTGTGTTCATATAGACTGATCCCACCACATCTCCTGGGGTTTTGGAGTCATCCAAAACATTCAGGAGGACCATGGCATGGTGATGGCAACACGTGAACTGTTAACAGCATCTGGTTGAGGTCCTTATTTCTACCTGATGACATTTCTCTGTTTGGATGGGGATTGATGACACCTGAATACTGGATCTGAGCATAATCACTAGGTTTCAGGCTTTGGCAGGCAACGTGTATCAACTTTGATGCTGGTCAAAAAACTGTCAGGGGAAGATGGATCCCAGAACTGCTCAGATGGTGAAGGGGCTTGTCTATAATTCCTTAATGCCTGCCTTGTGGAGAGTGTAATGTATTGGAATTTGGGCAGTGATTGGTACCCAGTTAAAAGGAGAATGACTGGGGCAGAGGCAGAGAAGGTGGAGCTGAAAGGAGGATGGGGCAGAAGGCTCCAGAGCCTTTGGCAGAAGGAAAGAGTTGGAGATTGCCCCTTGCCCTCATCTCTAACCCCCAGACAGACAGCAAGGCAGGGATGCTGCAGAAAGCTGCAGTATTTGGGTTGGGGGAGACAGGGGGAAATGCCTGGGGGTGGCAGGCAGCTGTAGAGCCTGACAAACAGGCTAGAGGAGGGGCAGGGTCAGGGACAACCTCTGAAGCCCAGGCATGGCCCCTTCCCAGCCCTGGCCTGTGCAGAGAGGAGTCCCCGCCAGGCACACCCATCACTGTAACCAGAATGGAGAGAAGAGCCCATATTGACACAGGAGCATCTGTGTCAGTAATTGTCATGCAGCCTGGCAAATTGCTTCAGTGTGCCATCCCCTCCAGCCACACGGCTCAGCAGCAGCAGCAGCAGGCCTGGGGGAGCTGTGCTGCTGCTGGAGAGAAGGGAAGAGCTCTGGACTGGGTGGAAGGGGTTAGGACCCTACAGGGACTTGCTGGGTCCTGGCCGAGGTCCCTGCTTCTCAACAGTCTCACCTGATGGCTGCTTGGCAGCTGCTCTGGCTGCAGCTCTGTTTTATTCAGCTCCATCATCCTCCATGCAATATTCCCAATTCCGATCACGATGAGAGAGGAAAAAATGCCTGTCGACCTTTAGGCTGCCATTTACACCAACCAAAGGAGGTTTGAGAGAGGCTCATTACCTCCCAGCCCTCACTTGCTGCTGGGAACAGGGGGTCCTCACCAGTTCACTCCAGGTAAGCACCCAGTTTTTCTCCCATCTGTATATGCAGCTGCTTTCTGAGTCTAGGCAAAGCTGGAACAGGAACAAAAGATGGGGTTTCCCTGAAAGATTAGGTACCCACTTTGAGGCTGCATAAACCACAGCTTTTGTTAGGTCACAGACTGGAGCCATTCAGTGTCATTTGAAGTCACCAGGTTGACCAGAGGTGACTGCTTTAATTTCAGTCTATTCTTTTTCAATAATTTCTAGTTCTGTATTTCTTGTGCTTTTTAGTGGCAGTGCAGTTCCAGCAGGGATTATTAAAATGACCTCCCTGGATCCAGGCATACAATTTTGACAAAAGGCTCCAGGCCTGATCATCACATTCTGAGATAAGCAAGGCCAGTCAGAATTCGGCTTAGTGTGGGAAGCTCTTTAAAAGATGCAGTTGGTTGTAAAACGTCATAGTTTAAGACTGCTCTCTGATCTGCTGATTCTGGATATGTGCTCCTCCACCTAAAAGGTGTCCTGCCCTTCTTGTGCTCTAACTTCTCCAATGATGAGAGAACAAGCCAACAATATAAAAACCAAAACCAACAACAAATTATGCTCAAGCCCAAGCATAGTTATTCAGTTTAATTAAATTAATGAATTTACCAGCACTACTTTAATGGCTATGGATTTTGCCTATATTGGAAAATGTCTCTCAGGTGAAGAGCTCTCAGTCTATTTTCCAGAGGAGATGGTGTCATTGGTCAAAGTTTTTCCCAAGGCATGATATAATGTGGACTCCAGGGCTTTCCAAATCCAGTCTAGTTTAGCATGCAATTAGGGGAAGTTGGTACAGTAATTAAGAAATTACTTATTAAACCAGCTTAAACTTCTTAAACAGTTCCAGGTGTTTGTCAGCACCGACACAAGCAAATCAGCTGTGTAAGATATCCCTGCTACACCCCTGGAAGATGGATGGTTCTGACAGAGCTGTGCCATCAAAACCAAATGGCTGTCACATGCACCAGGGGTGGCATCCCCGTGAGTGGCTGGTGGTGTTTCAGAGCAACCACACTTTGCCCTGGGTTCACGAGGAAGGAAAGCTTCAGCTGCCCTTCAGCCACATTCCTAGCAGGTCAGAAATGCCACAGGAGCAGTCAATGGAAAAGCCAAGTGCCACGGCTGGAGCATCAGTTCAAAAGACCTGAATCAAAGGTGGAACATCATGGTTCTCAATAGACTGTCTATATTTGATATTGCTGGACAATAATATTATGCAAGAGGGATGAAGAAGCTAAGAGGATTAGATGCTAATACACTGCTAGGAAATATAAGCAGCTGCTCGAGTGGAATATATTTATGGCCCTCACATTGCAACTACTGCCAGAGTGAGGACCTCCCGGGATAGCTGGAGAGCTCCTAAATTTTTCTGCTGTGTGCGTATCCAATGAACAGCAGATATTCATTTTGAGGCCTAGCAATGGACTTGTGTTACAAGAAAGAGGCTTTTTTCTACAAATGCTTCAGCAACCAAAACTTTCCAAATGGAGTGCCTCTGTTCTTGACACTCGACTTCTGCCACTTCCTTTCCTGCTAAAGCAAGGACAAACTTCCACCTGATAGACTCCCAGAGTCCAGGTGATAGCGAGGAGGTTCCAATCAAGATAAAATCACTTGTTCAGTCCATCCAGATAGAGGCCAGTCTGTGAGTATGTCTGGCCAACAGAAGAGCCCAAGCAGAGGTCTGCAAGGAGAGAAGCTTGCCTCATGCCAGCTTTCCATGTCTAGGCACATTCCTCTGGGACTATGCATGAACAAATAAGCCATGCCTCCTGCATCCAGCCAACTCCCACCTCTCCTGCACACTGCCATGCTTCAGAGCCCAGCTCTGACTGTACCTGCCAGCACGGGCACACCCAGTGAGAGACAGTGCCTGCTGTCAGCTGCTGACACGGGGTGGAGAGACTTGGCCAAGGACACAAAGGAAAGGAGTAGAAGAGCAAGGGCTTGAACCTGGATCCCAACCAAGTACACTCTCTGTTTGTGACTCAGTGTTTGAAGAAAAACAGCGACAAAAGGTTATTTTTTCCCAGGGAAAACTCTGTCAGACTTGCCATGGCCTTTCTGGCCTGTTGGAAGAGGATGTTCTGCCAGGGAGTTAGCCTGACTCCTTCAGTTGTGTGTGAGAGGCAGGTCCTCTCAGCCCCCAGGCTGGTGGTGCACAACAGATGCAGCTGCAGCAACACTGACTTCTTTCCTGGGAGACCTTCCAGAGCTACACCTAGAGGAGGAGTTCCCAGAGCAGGGCTTCAGCTCTCCAGCTGATGGTAACAGCCTCTGCTGAGAACCAGGCAGTGGGCAGGTGGGCACATGCTCCCCAATGGATTACTTGCACTCTGCATGTTTTGGTGTCCAAATGTTCCTGCGCCAGCTGCCATTCCTACCACCAAGAATCTGCATTTCTGTCTTTTCTGTTCCTTTTTACTGTTTAAATCCCAAAGGCTGGGTTCTTCTCTGGAGTAAAAATCACCCACAAGGAAGATCTTCCAGAATCACATCAGAGCGATGAAGATCAGGATCTTTGAGCCAGAAGAGGTGAATTTACAGCTTACAAGTTCCTTCATGTGGCTTAAGGAGACAGAGTGAGGCCCCAGGCTTCGCCTTTGATAATTTGCATACTGAGTCCAGCATGTCCATCCCCAAGTGTCAGCAGGGAGATGGGAGCTGCATGTACCCTTTCCTGCATGATGGGGTTGCAACAGGAAATGTTGAAGGTACCTACCCCACAGACTTTACCACTGGCCAGCTTCTCAAACATTTTCCTTCAGTCTGACAGTCCCACACTGTCACTGCCCCTGGGGCTTTGGGAAACCTGTGTGTGCATGAGGCACATGTGTGCCGGGATGGGGGGGTTGTGCACACACTTCTCCATTCACAGGGGCTTAGCTCAAGTGCCCCCCTCCCTCTCCAAAGCATCCCTGACACTCTGGGTGAATATTTGAAAGACAGGATCGGGGCTTTGGTTCGAGAGCCTCTTTGTACGGTGCTAACTGGTTTCAGGGCTGTAATTATCTCTCCAAGAGAGGCTGTAAATTGGATTAAGGCACTGAGTTGCAGCTGAGTGAGCTCCCTCCATTGCCCCACCTGGTGGGCTGCTGAGCGATAACAAAAAATGCCGAGAAATCGGATTTGGATTCTGCTTCACACTCATGGCTTCCTTCTGGAAAAAATGAAATTTTTCCGGCAGAAAGGGCTGGCATGGGTTTGCTGGCAGTATCAGTCCTGGGCTCGTATCATCTGCTGGCACTCTTCCGGAAACACGATCCCCTCCGTTATCAGAGAGAAATAAATAAATAAACAGCAGGAGATGTTTTGGCAAGGCAGGAGGAATCACACCAAGAGGCGTGCACACACACACACACACACACACACACACACACACACACACCCCAGCACCATGTCTTCCCAGCTACAGCTGCCTGTCGCAAGCAGAGGAGAAGGAGGGAGGTGGCAGCACAGGCACAGGGAGATGGTTTTTTTTCCTCTTTTTCTTTTCTTTTCTTTTCTTTTCTTTTCTTTTCTTTTCTTTTCTTTTCTTTTCTTTTCTTTTCTTTTCTTTTCTTTTCTTTTCTTTTCTTCTCTTCTCTTCTCTTCTCTTCTCTTCTCTTTCCTATGAGCTGAAACAAGAGCCCATTTTTAGCACCTTATGTTGGAGGCAGAGAAGGTTTGGGTCCTGTATTGCTCTTTGAAGCAAATCACTGTTCCATCTACAGCATCTTTCCCCATGCCTGTGAATAAGGTGGTGCTCCCATGGGTGCTTTCAGCCCAATATAAGAATGTCCAAAACTTGTATTGAAAGGCAGCTCAGGTGCACTGCTGGGCCAGTAGTCCCCATATGCTCTGGTGTGGCAGCCAGTCTGCATCCTCATGTAGTTTCTTCCCCCTTGTGTCCCCAGACATTTGGGTCTCGATTAAGTCCCTGTAATTCCTCGTGTCCTGCCATCTGAGGGCAGCTGCTGCACCATGTCCACATGGCCCGACGCAGCCCTGGGAGGACAGTCCTGGCCCCAGGCCTAGAGGATGCTCTGACAAACAAAACCCCCTTGGACCCACGTGGAAGAGGCCTTCTGCAGCTTTGCTGCTCCTCATGGTTGGTTCTTGTCTTATGCTCCTTCCCTGTGGTTCCATCCCATGCTACAACACAGCACCACAGCACAGCACCTAGAACAGCCTGTTGGCCTCTCTTTTCTCTCCTGCTCTCCTCAAACCACCCAGAAACCCATTTTCTCCTCTGCTGAGTTCTTGGAAAGCTAAATAAATGTCCAAGGGCTCAGCACTCACACCTGACATCAGTTCAGGTGCATGCCTTGGAAATAAAAAGGCCACATCCCTCCTCAGGACCCAGATCCCCTTGGGATATACATAGCCACATTTTTACAACATCTCAGCAATTTCCATATATTCCATGAATTCTCTTCAAAACATGGGGAGGTGGTGAGCAAGGGCCCTGCTGGAAATTCTGCCTTCCTTTGGGTGCCATCTAACGCTGATCTTTATGTTTCTGTCAGCTTAACTTATTATTTGGTATTCAATTTGGTAATAAAAATTTTATATACCAGGCACTGTGTATTACAGATATACAGATAGACACATGTTTATGTGTGTCTGTTCCTGTAAATTATAATAAGGATTTTGTTATTCTATTTGTAAGGTTCAGCTCTGTTTTTCACACCTATAAAGCTTTTGCAAATCCTAACATGGAGAGAACTGATATACTGATTCTTGTAGTTTATCTTGACAGTTAAAATGTCATCATTGTTAAATTTTTAGTTTCTTCTTCTATTATTTATTTTTTTAAAAAATATTTTAAAACTCTAGTAGGAGGGCTATATATTTCATTCCAATAAGGACTGCACATTTATAAATTATCTTCTCTTTGTTTCTTCAGTTATGGACTCAGACATTCCTGAGCAGAGTTAAAACATTAACTCAAGTATGTTCAGCACATGTTTAAATGCTGTGGACATAAAGAGGAACTTCAACTACTGAGCACCACTAGTAAGTAAGAAGCTTAATTCATTCCCAGGAGTGACTTGTTTGGTGATAATTCAGGTGGTCTTTTTCTGCATTTTGCCAACCTCTGCTAGGGTCTCTGAACTCATGAATTTTCCATGGCTGTCCTGATGATAATTCCTTGGTGACTTTCCCTAGCACAGTCTTACATGCCCTCTATATAGTTCATTTCATACTTAGAACATTGTCTTTGCAAATATTTTCCCTCACTGTATGTCTGTGTGTCTTTCATAGCTTTTACCATCCAGTTTGAAAGCAGGAACATGATTTAGAGATGAAATAAATGATCCAGTCACCTGATACTGAACTGATCCTGGATGTCACAGTACTTTGTTTGCTGGTGCAAACAGAACATGGACATCTGGGCTACATCAGATTCCTAGACCCCCAGACAATATGAATATTGCCTTGGGATAATCCAGCTAAGGCTCTTGCTCCTGCAAGTTGTCCTTTCTGCAGCATAGAGGAGTGCATGGTGCTGGTAACATCTTATTTTCTGCTCACTGTGGTTTGGGACTACAAGTAAAAGCAGTTCCCTCTGTGGTGTAACAGCCCTGAGGTCAGTGGAGTTGCTGCAGTGATGAATTTGTCCTAAAAGCTCCTACTTTGGTTTTAGACAGCTGCCTACAAGCCTGGAGTGAAAAACTCCTAGGATTTTTGTTAGAGCTGTAATACTGGTAGTCTCTGCCCCAAAAATCCTGCAAGTGAATTCACCAGGAGGGGCAAGTGTGTGAAGAGAATGAGCCAAGGACCCAGCTTTCAGATGGAGAATTACACGTTCCCCAGGATGGATTCTCTCTTTGTGTGGTTTCAGCCTTCCTGGTTCTTCTTACTCATGGAGTAAATGTCTATCAAACAGCCATTCTTCTCTTCGCTCAGATTTCACATCTTTTCTTCCTCTCACCCCACAGATTTCAGACTTTTCCCTGACCTGCAAGCAGGCAAACAAGCAGGCAAACAAGCAGGCAAAGCTGAATTTTTGAGCTGGAAGGAAAACGAGCTCCACCAGGACTCCCATGTGTGCACCGTTCTCCCCTCCTCCCTGCTTGGCACTGCAGGGCTGGAGGTCAGGCTCAGGCCTTATCCATCCTCATTGGGGTCTGCAGACAGATGGAATTGTCCCTTGGTGAGAGATGTGGACAGGGACTCCAAGATGAAGTCGTCCCACAAGTGTGAGCATGGGGATTTCTGGAGAGGAGGTAAGGCTGACCCAGATGGGGCAAAAAGGATGTGGAGGGGAGGGAAATGGTGGATGAGCAGCATTACCTTTTCGACTTTATCTATACAAGGAGTTTTAACTGTAGCAGCAGGGTAAACACAGTACATTTCCCTCCAGCATTTATACTGATATAAAGAGGCTTTTTACCTGTTTATTCTCTTGTAGGCATGAAATTAAGCTACACAGGTATTAGGTACACATGCACCAGGAAAACTGTGCTCACGGTCTGAGGGGGGTTGTATTGATTTAGCCACAGGGGTTTTTAAGCAGATTAAAGAAGTTAAAAGATGGTATTTAAACCATCACTAGTAATGTACATCCATTCCTAGCTGCAGTCTTTTATCCATGTATGCATTTTCTGTACTGATGTACATAGATGCACACAAGCTTTTGCACCCAAAGCATACTAATTTTCATCTTTCTTTCCCCATTTTCCTCTTTTTAACCACCAAGTGAAAAAGTGTGTGCAGTCTGCAGTTTAATTTTGTTCTTCTTCCTTCTAATTTTATGATTTCTTAGCCTCAAAGAGGAACA
This sequence comes from Florisuga fusca, assembly GCA_038090715.1. Lineage (NCBI taxonomy): Eukaryota > Metazoa > Chordata > Aves > Apodiformes > Trochilidae > Florisuga > Florisuga fusca. The sequence continues at coordinate 28,298,599 of JAAWXA010000010.1, read as the reverse complement.
GGAATAACAGAAGTAAGGAAAATAGAGTTCCTCTGCTTTTTCAAACTCCCACAAGTTCAGGTCATTTGCATGTTAACTAAAAGAAATACGAAAAGTTGAAAAGTAAGCAACTGACTGAAGAGAGACAGCATTAACTGCAACACAGTCATTACTGAGGGCAAGTCAGGAAAATTAACATCTCCTGCCTTCTCATCAGCCCCATTTCGGTGATAGTTATTCTTTCAATCTTTCTTATGCTGGATTTAAACAAAAAAAAATTAAGAAAAAGAAAGAAGGGAAAACGGAGGAGGAGACCAGGCAAAGGAGGACAGGTGGCCCTGGGTGCATCACTCATTCTTTCATGCACTGCAGATAGTCTCAGTGAAAACCATAGGGAGTTAATCCTTCAGAGGCCAGAGAATGCTCATATTCTACAGTAATCAGGCTCAGACAGGCAGCTCAGAGAGGATACAGACGTGGTCTGTGGCCTGGACAATCTGTTGAAAATCGTTGCAGTAATGTGAGTTCCCTTCCTAGTCTGCTGCCTCACACCTCATCCTGGTGATCCTGTTTAACAGAGCCAAGTTTCAAACCAGCTCTCCCAGTCTGCTGGAACGTTGTCATGCTTTGCAAGCTCTGGACCTGCTGGTAACCTTATTGCTTTAGTAAGGTTGGTTTACAGTGCTAGCTGGGGCAGCTGGTGAAATGCTGGTGATTCAGACTGAGCAAGAGGAGTCCAAAGTCTGCTTTGTCTGGACGGAGTCTCCAGACCAGCTCCCCACACCTGTGTCAGGATGAACTTGTCTCTGCAGAGAGCCACTGGGACGGATAGGAAGCCATCTGCACCTGCGCTCACTAATGGTGGGAATGACACTGGGAGAATTCAACATGTCTTTTAGTCTGCAGAGATTGATAAATGCTTTCAATTTCAGTCTACTGACAAAGTGCAGGTTTAGCGGTATCTCTCAGTGGCATCTGGACTATGAGCAGAGCCATAAAAACGGGGCATTTGAATGATCTTGCAAGAACATCCTGCTGGTTCAGCAAAGCTCCAAGAGATTTTCTCAAGCGACACCACTCCCAGTTGGAGTATATTTACGCTACTGTGGAAGAGACTTCTGCTTCTGATACTTGCTGTGGTCAATTCTGAGGCAAGGTTGCACAGATCCTTTCAGAGAAGCATTTACCTGCCCTATCATGAACACTGAAGTAGATCAAGAATGGGGAACCTTTTATCCCCAAGGATTTCTGTTGGAAATGGCCAATGTGTCTGGTGGTGACCCATGGGGCTTGAGAGACAGGGACTTCTAGATTGGAGGAATATTCATGCAAAGCCTCCAGTGATTCCTTGTCCCCACATTCTTTCCCTTGTTCCCAGGCTCTTTCTGGCTCTGTCAGCCTACATGGTGACACACTGACTTCCAGGCCCAGACTGAAGGCATGTGTCCCTGTTTGGATCTGGTTGCCTTCTCTCTTTTCTCAGTGGGTCCTACCAAACTTCCTCCCCACCCCTGGATCCAAAAGAATAATGGCTTTATGTAGCTTGTAAAATTCTATTATCTCTGTATTCAAAACTCAACAACTGGGAAATGGCTGTAATAAGCGTGTTATTAAGCGTGTAAATACACTTTAACTTCAGACCTCCAAAGGAAGTCTCTTGCTGTCTTCCTCGCTGTTTCCCCTCCATGTTTTTGCCACGTGTTTGGATTTTATGGAGATTTCATGTCTTTTACCCCCTCTCCCTAGCTAGCACACTGTCCCATTTGGCTGTGCTGAGGAGGATGCTCCCCTCTGCTGGTGAACCCTGAGTCCTTGAGGGAAGACAGGTACCTAGTGAGGATGGGGGGCTTGGGGAAGGGGAGAGGAGGGCTGGGGTGGCAAGTGGAGGAAAACATTGAAAAAAAAAAAAAAAAAAAAAAAAAAAAAAAGGAAAAGAGAAATTTTATCACATCCAAATGGATTGCAATTTCCCTCCATTTAGCACCTGAAGGTAATTAGCTCGAAGAGACTGTCGGCTGAGAAACACGTTCATGGAACATTAACTCTCATACATTCTCCAGTTGCAGGGAATTAATAGGAAAGATTAAAGTTTAAAGAGAGCAAAATGCCATTACCTCGCAAGCCACCTCTCTCAGCGGCAGTAACTAGCCCTCACTAACCTAAAAGCACCATTGGAGTCCCTGGCTCCTGCTCCAGGCAGCGACAGATGAGAGGGCCCCGTGCTGCCCCACGGTGGCTCTGGTGGCCACGGGGCTCGGGACGAGTTGCGTTTCCCTGTCACCACGTGGGGTGCACACGCGTGTCACCTGGGGCCAACACACATGTGCAAACGTGTCCCTGTGTGTGCTGCTCCACGGGTGCCACGGAGAGCCTGCTCAGCAGGAGAAGAAGCAGAGGATGAAGTGGCCAGCAGCGGTCCCCAGCCAGCACCCACCATGGCCTCAGGCTGGGGTGTGGGGTGTGGGGAGGCACGGCAGCCCCCTGACCCCCTGCGGGGATGCTGGAGGCCCGTGGGGCTCCTGCAAAGCCCAAACCATGGTGCTGCAACACAAAAGGCCTGGTGGCTGAGCTGTCTCTGAGTGGTACCAAATTTCTCCTGATGGAGGGTTTATGCCATCTTCCTGGATGGGAAAAAAAAAAAAAAAGCAGCGTTAAAGGGGTCCTATTTTGGGGGCTTAGGGGGGGTAAAGTTTGTATAAGCTTCTGCACTTTAAAGATTTCCATGTTGCTTTAGCATTTCAGAGAGAGAGCATGTGAGAGAGAGGGAGAGAGAGAGGGAGAGAGAGAGAGCGAGAGCGAGATGAAATTGAGACATGGAAGAATTTATTGCCCAGAAAATTCCATTCTGCTATCTGATTCGAAAAGTCCAGTCCCCCCAGCTTCGGAAAATCTATTTTCCACATTTTAATACCCTGCAGAACAGTCCTCATAACTCATCCGAGTGTGTTAAGCACAGTTTTATTAGATCTGAAACAAATTTTGGTGGGGAGATACTATAGGTCATTAACCATGGAGTAATTTTATCCTTGTTTCCCTAATGATGCCATAATGGCGAGCGAATTTCTTAACTAAAGACCAAAGAACATTTTGAAGGTCAGTTTCATCTGTGAGCTCCTTCAAGCGCTTCTCGGAGAAGATTGGAAAACTCGCCGATTTTTTGAAGAGTCATTAATAATGTGAAAGCTGAAAGAGCTCTCTCCCATTTGCGTTCCTGCTTTTTACCTTTTAATTTTATATCGCTTTAGTCCCTTTCTTTTTCTCCCTCACTCTCTCTCTCTTTTTAACTCTGGTCTGGGTGGCCCCTCGTGCAGCTGAAAAATGAAATGGGCCATTTGTGAGGGCATCCTGAGCAGAGCTGAGGCAGGGCAGGGATCCAGGCAGGGGAAAAGAGCAGCCTTGGCCATGGGCACCCACTGCCACCAGTGTCCCCCCAGCAGCCCTGGGTGCCAGCCTGGCCTCCCCCACCAGGTGTAAGTCAGGAGTGGGGCTGTTGGAAGGAGGGAGAGGGACCATGCTGTGCCCCTCCCTGCCCAACCTGTGTTTGCAGCCTGTCAGAACCAGCTGAACCCTGGATCATGGGGGGCTCTGCTCACAGGGTGACCCCGGTACTGAGCCTCAACCTGCAGGTGTGTGTGTGCAATGCATGTCCTCAGAGGGAGACCATTGCAGGGGTAATGGCAAATAGGGAGCTATAGATGTTTGAGATATATATATATATATATACTATATATATGTATACACACACACCTGTGCGTGAATTGGCATTTATATATAGATGTGTAATAAATGGATGACATTGTAAAAAAAAATAATCAAATAGCAAGAATCTATAAGGATTATATGCAGCTGCTGTGCATGTGTGTGCTGGGCTGCAGGTGCATGGATTGGGGCACGGGGAGCAGGAATTAGGGTGTGCAATATTCTGATTGCTGTGCTCAGGTATGGAGTCTGTATGTGTGTTTTATACGTGTTTGGGGAAGCACAGGTGGGGGCTCTTTGGCTGGGCAGTGATTTGAACCCCTCCATGTCTGTGTGTAGTGAAGGGAGAGCAGGCTTACACGTGTTTTGTGTGGGCTCTGTCTGCATCTGTGCACATGTGTGTGTGTGGTGTTTTCTCTGGCTGTACCTCAGGCATCAGTTGTGGGCTGTGTGGTGCACCAGAGGCTGAGCTCTGCCTGTGTGTGTGTGTGTGTGTGTGCAGGGGGGTGCCTGCCCCCCAGAAGGGTTTGTCTGTGTGCTCATTAGAGAGCTCCTGGCAGTGAGCAGGCCTCTGTGCTTATGTGTTTTCCTCTCCCTGGGTGTGTATGCTTCAGGCATCTGCATGTGTTGCATTTGCAGATGCCATGGGCCAGATTCTCAGCTGATGTAAGGCAGCAATTTTCATCCCTTGCAACTCCAGCCCAGCCTGGGGCTGGGTGCTGAGATGCCACCCCAGACCATGGGAACAGATAACTTCCAAGATGAAACAAGACCTTCTCCCATCCCCTCTGCCCCCTCTTCCCCAGCCCATCTCTCATGTTGGAGGTGAGGACTGAGGGGGGATGTGTGTGTGTCTGTTTGGGGAGGGAGCACTCCGAGGGGAGGGGGCAGTGTGGTGACACACTCTGCTCCCAGATGTGATACCAGCGATAATTTCAATTTTATGCCTTTGTTATGGCTTTAATCACTTTCTTTATGCGTTTTGTTCCAGCGATCAGGGAGAGACACCTGATAGGCAAAAAGGATATCAGGGGAACAATTTTTATTTGGAATGTGGTGAGAAGTCTAATTAGAATTTGAATTCTGCTGAGCCTTGAAATGGTCGGTACTTTATCCTGATCGCCTTAGATATTGTTTCGAGTCAATCATCTGTCATAGTGCGGCACGCTGGAGAGAAAGGCTCTCCATCCAGCCTGGGCTGCACGGGGCTGGGGGCTGCTGCTGAGCAGAGGGAGGGTGCAGGAGGGAGGGCAGCGGACTTTGCTCTGCCTGATGGGCTCCCCACCACCAAGCACAAAGGGAGAAACCCCTGGCACTGAGGTTTCCCTCGCTGTGTGCTCCTCGCCCAGCTCGACCCCAAGGGGAATCCAGAAGGAAATAATGTCTTGTGTTCTGATGGCCCTACCTACAACAAAAGAATCACCAGCTCCTTGTGAACCCTGGGCTTCAAATCTGGGCTGGGTACTCCATCCTCTTGGCCAAGATCCTTAGGGCCCTGCAAGGCTCTGCTGCCTCGGGGATGGTCTGGAGGGGAGGCTGGGTGGGAGGCAGCTCCCACAGAGCGGGGTCTTTGCTGCTGGGCCAAAGCAGAGTGCTAATTCTGAGCCTTGATTGTCATTGAACCCTGGCCTCAGGGAGTGTTGTTCACTCTGCTGAAGGGATCTTTATGCATCGTACGCCTTGTTCATGCCCAGATGTCAGCTGATGAATGGTTGATAGTTCTTGATGGCCCCGTGGTTTCTGTAGCCTGCTTTGCAGCCCACACAGCAACAGGGGAAGGCCAGAAACTGAAACAAATGAAGGCTGGGTGGGAAGGGCTGCTGTAAGCACCACCAGCACAGGCTGGGAAAGGGCTCAGGTGTGCAGGGTAAGAACCAAACCCAATAGATCTCACTCATTTACACCTCAGTTGACCCTACCTGTTCTTTTGCTGTGATACTCTGAGTGACCACTTGCTTTTTCTTTCCAGGCACTGGGTGCAGAAGTGTCTAGAAGAATCCCTAACAGCTCAACTCATATTATCACCACTGTTATCACTATGATTACTATCACCATTTGCCTTCCAGCACTGCTCAGAACAAAGGCTCCTGTTGAGCTGATCATTGTACATGTGGACCGGGAGAAAAAAAAGGAAGGTATGTTGACTTGCCTGGGTCTCCATACTTTGACAATGTCAGAGCCAGCAAGAGAAACTTAAACCTCCACATTTCTCTTGCTAAGCCAGGGGTGGCCATTTTGTGCCTTCAAGTATTTTGGGCAGGACTTTGGGGTTGTAGCTAAACCATGCAGCTGGCAGTGAGCCTGGGCAGGCAAAGGACTGCTGGTGGATGCTAGCTGGAGCCAGGAAGCTGGCTTTAGACTGTATTTCTCTGACTTTCTCTTTCCTTCCCTCTTCTCTTGTGCCTTTAGCCTTGTTCAAGCAAAATGTTGACTTTTTTTTTTTAAGTCCCAGCCTCCCACCCCAATTTTCCTCTGATTTTCCTCTTGCTGTTACTGAATACTCAGGTCTATGCCTATAACCACCCTAGCTTGCCAACTCTGGCTGGGGTTAATTCTGGCAAAATGGCCTTAGCCTTTCCAGAAGGCAAAGCTGAGAGGTAGGACTGGGATGTCCCTGTTTACTGCAGGGGGGTTGGACTAGATGCCTTTAGAGGTCCCACCCTACCCAAATTATTCTATGATTCTATGACTGCACACAGCTGCCTGCAAAGGCAGAGCATGAGTCTGCCCTTCCCCAGGACCAGTCTCAGCCCAACCAGCCCAGCCAAGGGTTCCAGTCAACAGCAAGAGAGCTTCTCTCAAGAGATTATTGAGGATGTATCTGCTCAAAGAGAAGTGAAGACAAGAGCATCTGGCCCACACGGTTCTTTGGGGGATATTGTATGGACCCCCACTCCAGTCCACAGCCTGCTCCTCTACAGCAGATGGGACCCAGAGGAAGGTTCAGGGAATGGAGTGCTGCATTATCCCCTGCCCTGCCAGCAGCAGCCCTGTGCCTGCGGCTCTGCCCCATCCTCTCTTCCATCAAGTGGACATCCCTGGGGCCCCAGAGTCTTTTCCCTAATCAGCCCATTTCCCCTGGCTTGGTCCTGGGAGGACACAGTGCTCGCAGGCTCTGAGGTGTCTCTATCACTGGCTGTCAGGTGAGGCCCTCCCCGAGCACTCCAGCAGGCCTTCCTTTATTTATTTTTAAAATTCCCCTGAGCCTACGAAGGTCGTTTGAACAAATTGGAGCTGACAGACATTAACTTGGAAAAAAGCCCATTGCATCATGATAAACTCCGTTTAAAGAGAAGCAAAAAGTGCCAGGCAAGGAAGGAAGAAACGATGAGAAATTTGTCACTGTTACTGCAATCTTCAGAGGTGAGGCTGTCAGCTCCAGCCTCACCTTCTCCCATTATGCATTATCACACATTCCAGCATTCCTGTCCCCACTGCAGCAGCTCCTGTCACTGCCAGTGGGCTGAGCTGGGAGCCAAAGCTCAGGGATGAGGTGCTTCACCCCTGGTCATGCAGACAATCACTGTCAGAGCTGCAAACCGACCTCAGACCTTCCAAGGCTCATTCCTTGAGCCTTTTTTGCAGCTGTCTGTGTTCTCTTCTGTCCATGCACTGGTGTGGGGTCCAGGGATGGTCCCCTCCCTTCAGCTGGCAGCCAGAAGAGCCAGCAGAGGGATGGAAGAAGAGCTCAGAGGTATCAATCTTAGTCCATACAACTGCTGATGAAACTTGTGCTCTGTCCAAAGATATATCCTAATGCCTCCCATTCAATTTGCACATAGCTTCTTTATGCTTTGCTTAGTGTCCTTGAAGCAAAGGCAATTGGTTTCTCCTCTCCTCTGGGCATCCTGAGGGATCCAAGTACTTCCAGTCCCCTGCGGAACCGCAGCAGACAGCAAGGATGGAATCTCAGAGAGGAGCAGCCCTGGGACTGTCACCCACCTGGCCAAGTTCAGGTCAGGACTTCCTCTGCCCCACAGCCAGATGAGAAATTAACTTCTCCAACTGCAGATCAGCAAGCTCAGAAGTGCCAAGAAGTGACTAATATACCTTGGAGACAGGCACTGAGACATGCTCCTCCTCACGCCTCCTTGTCTTGGACTCGTGCAAAAATGAATGGTGGTCTTTGTGCTTGCAGAGCTTTGTGGCAGAGGGACCCACTGCAGTGAGCACTGAAGATCACCTGCAGTCAGCCAGGTCATAAATTGTGTCTGTCTGACCATGCTGAGAAATGAGAAGTGTCTTGACATGATCACTACAGTAACTGTCACCATCTAGGCCAGACAGTCAGCTGCAGGAGACCTGTCCCTAGCTGATAGCCCTCCAGATCAAGAAAGAGTAGCCCCAAATCCTCAGCAGGTCCTTGTGCAGCATGCAGCTTAACAAACACATCTCTGGATCTCTCCAGGATGCCCCCAGCTCTGGGTCCCTCTGCAGCAGTGATGAGATGGCTGGTTTACCATGCATGAGAGATTTCCAGTCTTGGCTGGATGTTCCCGAGCCACAAGGACCTTTGATCCAAGAGTGAATGGTGCTAACCTCAACTTTCTGCATTTGGGCTTGCTGCCCAGCTTTATGGCTCAGCGTCACAGCGATGCCTTTCCTGCTGCCCAGTTTCCCTCTGGGAAACAGAGATGGTGTTTCTGCAGTGCTGCAGTCAGACCCATTTGACCTTTCCCTGTCAGGTGGATGCCTGGACAAGCCCGAGGGGGCTCAGCAGAGATGGGCAGCCCCCTTGCCCCACAGAGGCAGCCAATCTGTCTGCTTGCAGGCCACCCACTGCCTCCTCAAGGTTTGCTCTCCAGCTGCACCTGCAGCCCACAGCCAAGGTCAGTGCTAAGTTTTCCCTCCAGCTAGTGTCTGCTGACCCTCCACACTGCAAACCCCACTGCTCAGCCCGGGGTGACCCACTCAGCCAGAGCCTGGTGGTGATCTCAGGCTGTGTGAGACCTGGCTCACCCCACACTGACCTGCAGAGCCACCTCCCTCTGCTTTGCTGTAGCTTTTTAGAAACCACTTGAGCATGAAAACCCTGAGCAGAGGAAGTCCACCAGGGCCATCCTGCCCCCCAGATCTCACGTTCCTGATTTTTTACCCCCACTGCAGCCCCTTTCTTCTGAACCTTCCTGTTCCTGGTCTTGCTTAGGGCTGCTATTTCTGATCTGTGGGTAACAGCAGCAAAGGAGAGCTGTGTTGCTGCTCCTAAACCTTAGCTACAAACTAGTCACATCAGAGAGCAGAACTAGTCACAGCATTGAGCAAATGTTGGAGAAGTGTTTCAGAATAATTTCTGTGTGTTGAGATTGCAATGGGATTTCCTGCAGAACCTATGTGGGAATGAGAAGGTCTTTTTCTAACAGATTCCTTCAGTTTTCTAAAGCATGTTTTTGCTGGCATTATTTTGAAAGTATTTTTCTCCCTCTGTATGAAATCTTTTCAGTCAGCTTTGGTTACTGATATGAGTTTTAAAACTGGGGTGAAATATGATGGAAAACAGAGTATGTTTCTATTGATGGCAATTCTTCATGCAGATTTGACCTTTGGGGAAAGAGGAAGGTTGTTTTGCAACCAAAAAATTCTCTTGCCAAAAATGTTGCCCTGGTAACTGAGGCTGTAGCGAGGAGCCTGCATCCTTATTCTACCCATTAAAGGGAATCTGACTCTGGAGAGCAAGAGATGGACCCTGGAGAGCTGGCTGTGGGGGCTGGAGAGGGTGGGGATGTTGGAGATGCCTGTGTGCATCAGAGGAGCAGAAAGAGAGAAAGAGGCCAAGGGCAGCAGGTGTGGGGTGAGACCCACAGCAGCACAGGACTGGTAGGAGCACAGTGGGTGTGGGAGGCAGCACCAAGCTCTGGGGCTTGGAAGCATCAGTAATGCATGGAGGGTCCTGTGCAGTGCCTTCCCAAGGATGCAATGTTTGGAGATTTCCCTCCCCCAGCAAGTCCCTTCTGCCCTTTGCTGCAGCCAAGATCATTTCCTCAGCATCCCCTTTCCTTACCTCCAGCCACACTCATCCCACAGCAGCCCTTGTGCCCCCCTGGCTGGTAAGGAGGGGCCCGTGTGCTCTGCCTTCCCTGCACCCCTGCACTTCCCTCTGGATCCCAGCAACAAGTTTAATTGGAAAAAACCAAGGCTGACTTGGAGGGAAAGCAAGGAGGCAGGGAAAGCCTATGCCAGCTGACACCATGATCGATTACCTGGAACTCCACCTGACACTGAAATTAGGGTTTTTTAATGATAGGCCGACTCTCCCTGGATGTGAAATTCAAATGATCTCCAAAGCTTCCCTGCGACCATCACTCGCTGCACGCAGTGGTACACGCCACATGCAGGTACTTTGTCTCTGTCACTGCTGAAAGGACATTGTTATTACCAACAACTCTTTGTATTAACCAGTCTCCTACCTAATAGACAACACTTTACGTTCTGCACCGTTACCCAGTCAGGGCTGCTGTGTGCCTGAGAGACACATGCTTCCCCCTGGCTCCCCTGGGGTGGTGGGAAGCCAGTGTTTAAACAGAGGCTCCAAAATGGAGGGTGTGTACACACCTTGCCCCTGGATCTCCCATTAGGGGGGGATTTTCCTTGGTCCTATTCCAGCTGTGGGCCCCCAGCACAAACCTGGGGTCAGGGGATGGTGCCTGGTCAAGCAGGCGGTTGCCCAAGTTCCTTTCAGATGAGGAAGGTTTTTTCTCACACCAACATTTTTCCCATCCCAGGATTCAGCTGGGGAAAACAATACCCCAGGGAGTGCTCACCACCTTTCTCCTTCTTGGTGAGCCATCAAGGAAGTGCCTGCTGGGCTGGCAGCCTCCTAGGCACTGTGGTCAGGCTGGGAAAAAAGCCCTCACCTCCCAGCATCCACGCTGTCCTTGAACCCTGGTATATCTCAAAGCACATTCACCTGTGGGGAGGGATTGTTTCTGCTGGTGGAGGTTGTCTTCCAAGTTATTGTCCCCAGCTTTCTTCCACTGTCTCTTGGCACTGTTTGCTTGGCTTGGCCTTCAGGAGGGCAGGGGGTAGGTGGCAGGTGGCTGGTGTGACCTGGAGAGGAGAGCAGAGGCCACACTCTGGGCATTATCTGGGCGTGGTGACTGTTCTCATGGGAGGTGACAAGCAGAATGACCAAGTTTTGGCCCCTGCTGGGCAAGGAGGGACAGGAAGATGTGAAAAAAGAGTGAAAGAAAAAGCTGAAATAATGTAAATACATCAGAGACAGCAGCAGCCTGTAATCCACCATTCATTAACCATTGTTTCCTACATCTTCAATGAGGATTTGATAAAACTGCAGGAGGGGAAGAGTTCCAAGCACAGCTTGTAATTTCAGTCAGGATGCAGAGTCCTCTTAGCAGCAGTGGGGCAGGCATCAGCAGCAAAGGAGCCTTTGGATGTATCCTACACATCCAACAGGAGGGAGAACACCGGTTCTGGGTGGTGGATATGCTGAAGGGAAGTAGAAAAGGCTCTGCCTCCAAAACCATTCCCTGCAAATTCTGATTCCCCCCCCCTCAGAGAAGCATTGTGAGGAGGTTAGATGGGGACACCAACTCTTTCTAGCTCCAGCAGGAATTGCTTTGGGCTGTGTTGAATGAGACAACCTGGGTGCACGTGGATCTGGACAGGACTGCAGGAAGCCATAATTCAGACCTTCTGCTTTGCCTCACCAAGTGAAACTCTGGGTGATGGTACTGACATTGTTTCACAGGCTGACCACTGCAGTGACCTTTTTTTTTTTTCCTTCAGTTAGGTGCTTTCTGTGGCATATTTCACAGCATAACCTGTGCAGCCTGAGTGTCCTCCTGGTTAAGAGATGCTTCTTGCATTTGATAACACACAGACAGGTTTGATGAGGAAATGGTATGTGAGTTACCATGGGAAAACTGCTTCTTCTCTGTGTGCCTCTATCCTCCCTCTCCACTTTACCTACATTGCTGAAGGTGCCCTCCCCTGGTGCAATCTCAGCTGTCCCTCAGGTCGTATTCAGAGAACCGGGGCACCTTTGGTGTGGGTCGTGTGGTGGCCTGAGAGGTGCTGGGAGGTGCTTGGCTAGTGCCTGGGGGGCTTTTTCCCCGTACCAGCTGACAGCCAGTGTGGTCCAGCCACTGGTGCCTAGGGTAGCCCACGAGGGTTGTCCTCCAAGTGAGGTGGCTGTGGGAGCTGAGCTGGAAGGGGAGGCATGTGGACAATGTTCCTGCTTTCCTCCCTCGCCTGGTGAGCAGCCCCTAATCTGAGGGGCGTGCCAGTATTAATGCCTTTAATAACGACAGATCAGATTGTATGAAGAGTTTTAATTGATGTCTATATTCCTGGAAACATAAAAACAGCCATGCAAACGTCTTACCACTATTATTTTATCAAAGGTTTTGACGTGGCTGCTGCATAGGAGATGTCAGGGAAAAAATTCATGTCTGCAAGGCACAAACAGGCGAAGTAATGGGATATAAATCAAAAACAGTGAAAGGGGAAAGTGGTTAGTCACAAGATCATAGAGTTTTCACTACAAGGGAGAGCACTGAATTCTCAATACAAGTAGAAGAATTTATTTATTCTCTGGTGCCCTCAGCCCTCTCTGCCCTCCCAGTCCCCAGCACACACACTGCCCTCTGCCCCCAGCACACACAGGCCTGGCCAAGGGCTGACCATCCTGAAGGTGGAAGACATTTCTCTTCCTTGGTCCCTTCTACTTGTACAGAAGGTGGGGAAGCTCAGCCCGAAAGCAGGGCTACAAACAGCACCCTCTTCTCCTTGTCTGGCCAAGAGTATAATTAACTCTTTAGCACATCTGTAAGGTTTCCATTACAGAGAGGACAAACTGAAGCACGGGAAGCAACAGTGGCTGATAGGTTTACTCCAGGTTGGTGGCAGAGAGAAAGAAGGACAGCCTGAATTCAGTTCCCCTTGTTTACCCTGGAGTAACTTTGGGACACCTCCATGCAACACCAGCAGGACCTCAGTTGTGTCTCAGTGACCAGCTCTGACCTTGAGGGCACACGTATGGCTGGGACCCTGCTGATGGCTTGTGACATGGTTTGCCTGCATTGTCCCCTTTTGAAAACTGGGGCCCCCAGAGCTCAGCCAGTTGGCCAGGGCCAGGAGCTGCCTCTGAGACCCTCACAAGTAGGTTCTGCACCCGTGCCTCACAGGCACTTTATTTCTCCTAGGCACAATATCCCATGGGGTGCTGGTTCTGTGGTGGGAAGGTGTTCAGACTGGCCAACAGCTGGGAAGGCACGAGTGCAGTGTGAGCAGGGACTGCTTCTCCTAGGGCACTGCTAGGAGGAAGCTTGCAGCATGGCTTCCTTATCCAGCTGCTGGAGATGAGGGGGGGTATGGTGGAAGGAGGAGAGGATGAAAAGGAGGAAAAACTGGTGGATAAAAAGAAATTTAAAAAAAAGTAGGCGAAATATTCAAACTGGAAAGTGATATTATAGAAAACTGCAGGGAACACGCTTGAGTGCATTCAAATTTATTCAAACTCTGCGTCTGACATTGATGAATGCAACAGCTTTTTCCACAATATGTAGAGCGCACAGGGCATTTAGGATTGCAGCATCCCTTCCACTGCAGCTGTCTGGGAGCCTGTTCTGAGCACTGTGGAGACCCCTACTCTGGGCCCTGGTGTGCCCCCTTAAAGAAGAAGCTATTTGGGAAGGAAGAGAAAAACAAACAAAAAGGGATTTCAGCAAAAGATCAGGGAGGAGAGATTTCAAGGCTAATCCAACCTTGCTGTGCATGAGGTCTTTATCCTTGTGGCAGGACCCAGGTTCTCCCCACATCCGTCCCAACATCCATGCACCCACAGGAGGGGGATTGTACTGGGATGCACAAGCAAGTCATTGCCTTTCTGTAGGTCCTCTGAAAACATTCCCTTCCTTCCTGCCAACAAGCTCAGTGCAAATCTGCTTGGCAAGCAGGGAATTCAGGGTTGTGTTCTCTCTGCCTACAGTGGCACAGGGTTCCTGCAGCTTTGGCCCCACATGCCACCATGAACCACTCATCTTCCTGCAGGGAGCACTCTTGCACCCTCTTTGCATGCTGCAGTGGCAGGCTGGCACCCCAAGCAGTGACTTCTGCACTTTCCTCCCATTTCTCCTCCCCCTGCCTGAGAGGCGTAGCAGCTTTTAGGAACAACAGGGTATGGAAGAGCTTAAGTCAACAACTACCTGTGACAGTTTATCTGAGGTTTCGTGCTTGCAGGGTTGTTTTCCTGAGGGGTGGGGGTGGATGTGGCTGTCTTTCCAATGGGTGCTCATGGGAAGAGGTGCAAACCCACCTTCGTGCCAGGCAGGCATTGAGCTCCAGCTTTCTCTTCCTCTGCTGTACCCGGGCACTGTGCACCCATGCACACTGACAGCAAAGGAAGAATTTCCCTGCATTTGCCTGTGGTGCTGGAGCTGGCAGGAAGCTGGGAGGCATCCCAGGGGTCGTGGCACCCTCATCTGCTTGCAGCCACCCATGGAGAGGGTGGGATTCTTTCTTTTCTACTCTGCCCATGAATACTCGAGACAACCTCTGACAATATTATTTTTTTTTCTGCATCCAAGGCTTTTATCCTTCCTAATAAGAATGGTCTGGTGTCTAGGACATAGGAGACCTGAGTTCAACTCCCAGATTCACAGGAAACTCCCTGTGTGGTTTGGGTTAGGGCACATCAGCACTGCAGGCTGAATTCCCCACCTGTGGTGTAAGAACAAGTACAGCATGCTCAGTTGTTTTTTTGTTTTTTTTGTTTTTAAACAGGAGATGTCTTCACAGTGCCTTCACTGCAGGCTCTCACATTATCCAGTGTCTTTCTGCTCCCGTACATTGTACAGCACTTGGTATATATCACTTAAAGGTGATAGTGGAGCTGTGCATCAGGAACATGGGGTTGATGGGTTTAGAAGAGGGACCCTGGTTCATGTGAGGTAACAAAGGAGTCCAGATTTGAACATCATTCTTCCAGGCTCAGGTTCTCTTTGGCCCAGTGCTTCTAGCAAGGACCATTTCTAAGCCTCGAAGAAGACCTTTGGCAGCTGCTCAGGTAGTCTCAGAGAGCCAGGTAGGCCAAGGCTGACCAGTGAAAAAGAGACATGGTTTGACCAGTAAGTAGGAAGCAAGAAAGTCCCCTGTGTCCCAGCAGTGGAAGCTCCTGCTAAGACGTCTCTGGGGTTGGCCTTGGGGAATGCACAAGCTGCCTTGCCCTCTCTTCTGGAGAGGGGATGTGTGCTGTGGCCTGGCAGGGGAACCGAACGCTTCTCCCTCTTGCTCTCTCTCTCTTTTTCTCTTTAGATCATCGTCATGGTGTAAACAAACAAGCTAAACTCTATGAGATTTACAGTGCCCAGCTTCGGTGGCTTCCAGTGCGGCGCAGTGAGATATTTCTGTACAGGCAGGCTAAGCACTTTCCATTTTATACCTCAGCGGCTTTATAGCATCTTAAGGATTTCTGTGCATGCCTGGCTTCACTCAGAGGGAAAAAAATCAAGCTTGTAAATAAATACTAAATATATATGAACAGAAAGACAGAAGGGAAGAGAGAGGGACACACGCACGCACACTCACCCGCCCTGGCAGAGGGGGCTGAGTGGGAGAGGGAGAGACAAGGGGGAAAAAAAGGAAGAGCCAGCTGAGCAGCAAGCTGAGGACAGGCCCTCCTCTGCCACTGCCAGATGGAAAGAAAATAATCCAGAGCAAGCAGGTCTCTGGCAATTTGGGGAATATTAATCTCCCATCGGGTCAGGTTAATGGCTGTGCCTGCGGCTCAGCCCCAGTGGCAGTGGAAGGGGCTCTGCTCTGCTACCAACCCTCAGCCCAAACCCAGGCACCTGCACTGGGCTGTCACCCTCCTACTCTGCTCCCTCCTCTTGGAAACAATCTGCAAGGGGAGATTTGCATGCTTTGTGCTTTGTTTTGATCTTGACAAAACAATCAGTTCCCAGTCAGGACCATTCACCTGCAGCTGCAGCATGGAAAACAAGCCCAAGGACCAGGGGCACATGGAGCCGTGCAGGGCAGCTTCCCACCCTATCCTCCCTCCTTCCAAGCAGGTTCCACCAGATGCACAACACTGATACACCAATGTAAGTCTCCTCCAAGCTTTACAGTGCCAGCTCTTGCTGCACTATATTGTCCTTCTGCTAGGGATGGGGCAAGAAGAGGTGACTTGCAAGTGGCAATGCAAAGAATTGGTGCCAGAGCTGGGACCTGGAGTTTGATTTCTGCAGACCTGATAATGTGTCATCCAGGGGAACCACACCATGGGGTGGGTTTTCACACATGCTTGTGTGAAGCACAAGCAGACAGACAGTAGGTTTAATAGAGCTGCTGAAGGTCTGTGTGGCACATGGCAGCCCACAACCAGACCTGGGGACAGTCACCCCGGCAGCCTGGCTGAGGCAGGAGAGTCTGGGAATAAGGATGATGGCCAGGATTTCCTCAAACAAGCAAGTCCAACAGGGGGACGGGGTGTCTCCACCAGGGCTTTCCATGCACTCCTCTCCTGTGTGGTTTCCCTGATGGGGCTGGGCCAGCTCATTGCAGCAGGAGGGCTGTGTGCCCCAGCTTCTGACCAGGCTGCTGCTAACGCAGCACCCACTGCAGAGCAAACACTTTGGTTTGTGTGGCAAAAATCCCTGCCCACAGCATGCAGTGGGGTGTACAGCCCCCTGGCCTGACCTGGGGGAGATGCTGATGCTAAGGATCTGTCAGCTCAGGGAAAAGGCTGCATATCATGCAGCAAATGTGGGCAAGCATCTCCCCTGGAATGACCTGTGCCATGAGATGTTACTTGTGAGGCCACTTGAAGTAGCCGGGCCCACTTTTGGTCTTTGCATGGAGTGAAAATTCCCATGCGAGGCTCTTCCAGGGAAACAACTCCAGGCTGGAGCATGGCTGGCTCCATCTCTGGGTGTGAGCCATCCCTGCTCCACTCCCAACTCTGACTCCTTGGTGCTGGCCTCCTGCCCGGAGTAGAGGGGCTCCTGGGCTGGGAGAGGGGACCCTCTCCCCTTGGGTCGCTGACAATTTCTCACCATTCTCTCCATGCCCAGGACTTGCTTCCCCTTCTCAGATATTAAGTATTCAAACCTCATTTACATCCTTATTTTTCAATTTGCTGCCACAGTAGTTTAATTTATTCTATATAATTTCTTTTTCTGAGGGGACATTAATCATTGCCCTGTGCTTTTTGGCGCCTGTGGGATATGTGTGTGTGTGTGTTCCTTTTTTTTTTTTTTTTTTTAAATCAATAAAATAAAGCAACCTTCTTTCCCTCTATGCACCCCCTACACTCCCTCCCACCCTCATATGCCCCTTTGCCGGAGGAGAGAAACATCATTTCACTGTTCTTTTTTTTGTTTGTTTTGTTTTGTTGTCTTGTGGTTTGGTTTGTGGGTTTTTTGGTTGTTTTGGGGGTTTTTTTACCCCTATAGTTTCCTTCATTTTTCAGCCCCAAACAGATTAACTTGTCCTTTTTTATCCCTGATGAAATGCTGAGTGAGTAGGGTGGTTGGGAGGGGAGAGCTCCTCTCTGGGGCCATGTCACTCAAAGGGTGGGTTTAGGATGACGTCCCTGCTGCACGGAGCCCCTGGAAGGGAAAAATCAGTTTTTCCAAGGCCTTGGGAGGAATGAGTCCATTCGTGGTTCAGGGGTGATGGGTGGGCTGGGGAGGAGGCAAAAGCAGCTGGCACAAGGAACTGCAAACAGACAGCCCTGAGGGCAGGGCAACACCTACAGTGGGAGTCTAAAAGAGAGGAGAAAATTATGGGGAAGAGAGAAGGAAAGTTTGCAGGAGGGAGAAAGAAAAGCAAATAGCAAGAAAAAGGAAGAGGGAAATAATTCAGGGAGAAAGCCCCCGGGGGGGCCCAAGGCATGGGTGCCCCTGACACAGGGGCTGGGGTTTTTTTTGGCCATTAGAGCTGCTTTCTGTTGTTGTGATGTAATCTCTGATAATGAAAGTCCAGTTCTGAGAGGGTGCTTAATGTGGTATTAGTCAGTTGAAATATGTGTAAGTTACATGCCTGCAGCTAGAAAAAATGGTTACAGAGGCAAACATCCCTCTTTAGTAGCGTGCTATAATCAAGAGAGCTGATCAGAAAAAAGAGTTCTGATGGAGCAGTTTTCCACTGGAAAATGCAGAATGCTCCAAACTGAACCATTTTCTGGAAGTGTTAAATGTTGACTGGAATTTTTGGCAGCAATTTGAACTGACCCAAAATGTAATGGATTATTTGGTGTTGCCTTCCTCATTAGATTTTTAAGCTGTTTTGGGGTTTTTTTTAAAATGTTACTGAAACATCACCTTTATCATGACTGTCATACTTCTGCACTGAATTTGTTTTGGAATTAGCATTCTGTCCTGCCCATCCTGTCCATTTTTCATTTCACTTCATTATTGAAAACAAATGTAGAAATAACAGAATTTCCTGTGGGCTGGAATTTGTATTTCCAAGCCACTTCTAGAGATCAGCAAACCTAGTAGGAAATGGAACATTTTTTCCCAACATTTTGAGGAGACAGAACTTGTTACTTGGAAAAGATTAATCTCTATACAATTTTTTTTTGTTGCTGTAGAAAAAACAAAGCTCGCAGCCATCTTCAATAAAATAGGGTGGGGCACTGGGGGTTTTGTCTGCACTGATCTCCAGCTCCATCCATGAAGTGAAGGGAAAAAGCAATGCAAGTGAACGACCCAGTCGTGCCACTTGGCAAACTGCACCCATGGGTGCTGATGGGAGGGAGGGAGGGACTGCACCCCTCATCCTCCACCAGGACAGGCTTTGCTGGCTGAAATGCAAGCAGTGCTGGGAGTTGTGTCTGGTTTATTCGTTAGTGTCTAGTGTTGTTCTGCTAATGTCTGCCTTTGAAGTATTTGAAAAGTTCGTAGGAGAGTGCATGAGAGTGTTTTGGACATGTTGTAGCAGAGAAAAAAAAAATAACATCACCCTTGGCTTGTAAGAAGCAGTATCTCTGTCACCCATCGAGGTGATGCTAGAAGAGCCTTGTGTAAATGACAGGGAGCTTGGCCCCAGCTCTCCCCAGTTCTGCACACCCTGGAGGGTCAGTGCTCACAAAGTTCTGTTCCTGCAGGTTGGATTGGGCCCATGTCTCTCTCACCCCTGCTCAGAGCAGACTTCTCTGGGGACACCCACCCCGAGCCCTGCCCTCTGCCTCAGCCTGGTGGGCACAGCACGGGGCCACTGGCTGCCCCGAGGGAGGAACTCAGAGTTCAGCACTCGACTCTTGTCTTGCAAGCATTTTCTGTGCCTTTGTAGCTGTGCTTATGTCTCGCTGATGCCTCAGGGAGCACTCTGTGGAGCTGAAATAATGTAAGATCTGTTCTGCTCAGGGTGTGTCACTCCCTGGCTAGTAGAAGACCAGATCTTGCAGTATTTCAGCCCCATAAGTGGTTCCTTGAGGCAAAAAAAGACCCGTGAAGAAGAAACACAAACACAAATACTGAGATATTTGGTTTCCCAGTGTGATCTTTCCTCCTCTCCTGCCATTCAAGTACCCATGCAAAAACCAAATAAAATAAAGAGCCATTCCACTCACAGACCAGCTGTATGTGAAGTGGTTGCTACAGAGTGTGGCTCACAGTTTCAGAAAGTGCTTCCATGTACATCTACCCTAGAAGTATCAATGGCACAAAACAAATATCTGAGTTTTAAACAAAATTTGTTTGTGATTCTGTCATAAGGTCTGTGGAGACTGGGTCCTGAATACGTGGCCTCATAGGCAAAATGCAACTGGCTGTGTGTTCAGTCACAGAACTGCCGTGTGGCACCTCCACACCACATGCTGTGTGATGATGGTGACACACACCTGCCAGAAATCATGTGTCCACATGTGTGCTGCTGAGCGGAGGAGGGAGCAACCAGCAGGGGTGCTGGAGGCCAAGATTTGCAAAGATATTTAATGCTAAGTTCAGAATTTGCAACTTTTATCAGGAAAAAAAAACCCAACACCAAACAAATAACCCAGCCCCACCACTTGTTGCATCTTGTTCTGCTGTGGAGAACTGCTTGGTGCCTGTCCAGTCATCAGACAAGTATCCCAGGCATCTTGGTGCCTCCTGACAGCTGGGGTAGGCAAGGTTCACAGTTGTCCTCTGGAAGGAGAAAGAGGGTCTCTGATGCAGCAGCCCCGTGATGGGCATGTGATGGGGATGTCTTTGGTGGAGCATGGCCCTGCTCCTGCATGGCTGGGTCCTGCAGCCGCTGGTGCTTGCTGCTACTGCCCAGAGACAACCCTGGAAATGTCCTGGAATTCCATATCCAGAGCCATCCCCTGTTCTGGGGAAGGAGGATGATGTGTCTCAGTCCATAAAGTCCCCAGAACAGGAGGAAGGGGTGAGAGGCACACAAAGTCAGTAGTAAAAAGAAATGAAAGTCGGCAGCTTGCCATGGCGGAGTGCAGGCTCTGCAGAGCTGCCTCTTTTATTGGTGCCCAGACCGGGGGGAGGTTTATGCTTCCAAAGAAGCCAAATTGGAAATGGAGCACCGGCCCAAGCCCAGCAAGCAGGCTGCTGCTGGAGAGCCCCCAGCACCGGGAAGAGTGTGGAGCCCCCTGACTTCCACTGCTTTCCCTCGGTTTTCTCTCCTCCATCCTCCTCCCTTCCAGCCCTCCCTCACAGCCCCCTCACCCCCAGGGCTGGCCTTGTCCCCTGGCACTGACTCCTGTGCCAGCTCCTGCCATCAGCTGGCATGGAGAACTCCTTTTGGTGGGGAGAGGGGCTCAGCTCACTCAAGGGCAGCCAGTCTGGGTGGCCGGGGGATGAATGAGGGTGGTAGAAAACTGTCTGATAAAAATGGCATCCAAATGACTGTCCCAGTTAGGTGTTCAACCCCTAGCCCTGCTGAGCAGGGCACCAAAACCACCTCGATGTTTTGGGATCCATTTCAGACCTGCTGGGCTTGTGCTGTTGACAGCCCAGGTATGTCAGTGAAGGAGCACTAGAGGCTGAAGGTGAGAGCCCAGTCACCAGCTCTTCTGGGGACCTGAGCTCTCTTCTACTCTCCAGCTGATTTTTTTTCCATGTCATTTCATTTATCCAATGCCTCAGTTTGCTGCCTGCAAAAAGCCCAAAGGGATTATGACATCTGTTGTCACATTAAAACACAGTCTTGACTATGAGGAGGTCAGGTATCATGGTGGGAGCTGTTCCAGTCTGAAACGCTGCTCTCATCCCACGTGGTGCTCTACAGCACGGCAGCTTCTGCTGGGAAAAGGTCCTGCTGGAGTCAGGATGGAGCTCCATGAGCCTCACAGCCAGCACGCAGGGAAATCGTTTGCTCTCTCTCTTTCCTCCAGTTTTGGCTGTTGAAGCAAAAACACATAATAAAGTAAAGAGGGTTTTAATGACAATCTGCTGGCATGTTTAATATTCCAGCTTGAGGAATGATCCAGTTATGTACCGGAGCCAAAGGAAAGGATCTCATTATTTCCAGTGGACACTGAAGGGAAGCAAACCCCACAGAGGACGGGGCTGGCTGCTCACGAATGACCTGCAAAAAAGGCTCTAACAGCCAGCCACCGAGCTGCAGACTTGGGGCTTGTTCTCCTGCAGTCACCGTGTCCCACGGGGCCATGATGGAGGCAGCAAATGGAAGCTCCATGCAGCTTTAATAAGTACTTTATTCTCCCCCTGCAATGCTCTGTAAGTTCCTATTCTGCTCAAGGAAAGGTTCTGTAAGTTTCCTGTGCAGAACTTCGATATTCCCCTCTCTACAAATTGAGGTCTGAGAGAGGGATTCAGAGGTGTGCTTTTGCTGCACTTCTTTGTAGCTCAGACTGTCACCACATCTGACGGATTTATGGCCCCAAATTGGCTCTCTCATCCAGCAGTCCTTCATGTACACAAAATTATTTGGACAACTCATTGTTTCAGAAGCAGACTCGCCTGTGTGGCTCCACTGACATTACCCACTCTGCCAGGCAGGTGGCTGCAGAGAAAAAGCCTTAGTTATACAATGCATTGGCATGCCAGGGGGGGATTCTTGACAGCAAAGGTGATGAGGCACCTCTGGACAGGAGGACCAGTTGCCCTTTTCAGCCTCACTTGGCAGTGGAACCCAGTCTGCTCCTGCTGTCAGATCAACACCACATCTCTCTGGGGCAGAGCTGGGTTTGGAGATGACTGGAGGATGAATCCAGGGGACTTAGAGGGATTGCACTGCTTCCAGGGGCTCGAGTAGCAAATTCGGATGAAGGAGAAATGGTTGTGGTAACAGCAGAGCCCAGGCAGAGCTTCTCAAGCACAGGTGCTGCTGGTGGGGACAGACCTGGAGACCTCTGACAGCTGAGAACTTACTGACTGTTGATTGTTCTCCAGCATCTGGGGCAGCAGGACTTGGGGGACTTTGTGTAGTACGTTAGCAAAACTACACCTGGAGTGGAGCTGATCCAAAGCCTCATCCCAGTGGGAAGAGGCCCACAGTGCCAGGGTGCTCAGGCTCACAGGGGTAGCAGGGTTTGTGGCTACATAAAAGCCATCCCTGATGCAGGGAGACTTTACATGACCCCTGAGAGATGCCACAGGCTGACCCTTTCTGTCACTGGGAGAGAGGAACTTTCTGGTTACCTCTGGGCAAAAAGGACAAAGCACTATATGATATCTTTAATAAAACAAAACACACACACACACACACACAAAAAAAAAAAAAAAAAAAAGGAAAAGAGGCCAATGCACAAGAAGGTAATGTGTTCATTTGAATAATGGGCAAAATCAAATTAATTCTACATTAAATAGTTCTGAATAAAGGGTTTAAGTCAGCAGTTTCAAACTTGTTTTCCTTAATTACTTTCCGTGTTTAATGTCATTAAGAAGATTAAAAATTCATTAACAAGAGTAGTAAAGTGGCAAATCAGTAAAGCTATCACTCCAGGTTAAAAACTACGCTGAGGTTGACACTTTGTACACTTCCACAGGCAGTGTGTGTGGAACACTGCCAGGCACAGGGGGACACCCAGCACCCCCTCCCACCCAGCCAGGGGACAGCCCAGGGGACAGCCCAGGGGACAGCTTTGGCTGGGGGTGGTGGCACCCACTTCAGACAGGTGCTGAGCTGGGCAGGAGGGCAGGCACAGCCAGCACTATTTTGAGCATCATCAGCAGAGCCAGGCAAGGGCAATGGCAGCAGTACCCAGCACTAAGGTGTGTGGAAGGATGGAAATACCTCCCGTCCCTTGGAGTGGGCACAGGGTTTGAGAGCAGAGCAAGGCCCAGTTCATTTACAACCAACACACAGAGCTTCATCAGCTCACCAAGACCCTCGAGATCTCGGGTGACACAGACCCCACCATAGCCCGTCCCAGGCAAGTGAGAGATCTTCACCCAAAGCAGCTC
This sequence comes from Florisuga fusca, assembly GCA_038090715.1. Classification (NCBI taxonomy): domain Eukaryota; kingdom Metazoa; phylum Chordata; class Aves; order Apodiformes; family Trochilidae; genus Florisuga; species Florisuga fusca. Next base: position 28,275,593 of record JAAWXA010000010.1, on the reverse strand, counting down.
TGGGCCAAGCAGACTAAAGGAAGCTCTTGGAGAGATAAGTGATGTTGGTGCCTTTCAGCAAGGAACCTTCCCTCAGGTTCCTACACAAGACACCCCAGACCTTGAGAGCATAATGTACCCCAGTTATTAGGTGAAGAAACTGAGGCACAGGGGAGTGACTGATGGGCACTGCTCAATGCTATGGGGAAATGTGGGAGTAAAACCTTTTGGCCCCAGCTTTCACATGCTTATGGCCAGACCTGGCTTCTTCAGCAGCATCAGCCTCAGTTTGGAAAGCAGAGGCCACTCGGAATAAAACAGTATTTGAGGTCTGAGGCTGTAAGAAGCAATAGAGGCAGTAGATAGAGGAAAAAAGGACAAATCCTGGGCCTTGGCTGAAGGCAGGGGTTTGCCTTTTCCACATCATGCACCACTCCCTGTCCCCAGACCCCTGCTGTGATACAAAATCAAATCCCAAACTGTGCTGGTTTTACATGTGTGGTTTTTTTCCAGAGGCTCTGATCAGCCAGACCATGGCAGGAGAGGTCTGTGGGCTGCTGAGTGCCCAGACTTTCCTCTCCTTTATTTTGCTTAGTAGAAAATACAAGGGTTTGGCTTCTTTTTGCTCAGGTTTGGAATAGGACCATTTTTGTCTTTAGTTGCAGAATTTTCCCCAGATTGGGAAGTCAGAGCCCTGCTCTGGTGAGCAGCAAACCAGAAAGGCACAAGGCACACTTCCTCCTTTTTCTGCCCCGGCTTTGATGGGGGCTCCCATCTGCAGCACCACACGTTTGTCCCACTGCTCCCTTCCAGCCACTGTGGGATCAAGCACAGCCCAGTCTCACCACATCCCTTTGTTCCTGGGAAGGCACAGCAGCCCTGTTTTGGGAGCAGGTGGGAGGATGGAAAGCCTTTTTTTTTTTTCTTTTTTTTTTGGCCCTCCCCTTTTATTCTTTTGCAAGCTTTAATTATGGAAGGACTGAATTTGAGCTGTTCCTGTCTTCTTCCTTCCTTCCCAGACAGCTTTTCTAACAAAGGGCAGTGGTTTGGGGTAGGGGTTGGGTATTTTTTTTTTTTTAATTTTTTTTTTTTTTTTTCCCCCTCCAGAGATCTAAGGCCTGTAATGAGATACCAACACCCTCTCCTTCCTACAGCCCCCAGCCCAAACCCTCTGCCTGGCCAGCTCCTCCTCCTGCCAGAGGACCCCTGGCCCTCCTGGGCCATCCTGGGAGGTGAAGGCGATAGAGTTACAAGGGAGAGCAGCTTGCAAACTGCCTCTGCTTTGATGAAGTAACATTTAATTATCTCGGTCTTCCCCCCAAGCCCTCCCCCAGTGAAAAAGATCTCCTATTGTTTAAGCTAATTTGTCCCCTTTTGCTGAAGTCCCCAACCGGTGCAGGGAACCCTGGGCTCACATTACTGCATCACCCACCTCTCCCACCCCTCTCCTGGTGCCAGGAAAAAACAGTGGCAGGAGTCTCTGGGTATCCCCCGTGTCCCCTGTCCCCAGGGACAAAGCCTGGGGTGTAAAGGCAGGGGGACTGGGAGCACACAGCACCCACAACCCTCACTGATCAGACAAGCTGGTAAGGTGTCCAAAACCCTCCAGAGATTTAGCTGCCGTGGGCCTCGCTCCCACCCAAGTGCTGTGCCAGGAGCAGTGCCTGGGATCCTCACTATCCCCAGGGTGCTGGCACCATTGTGTCAGACAGAGGGGACCAGGACTTCTCCCTTGGACACCTCCCTGCAGTCAGGGCAGCAACTCTGACCCATCAGGGGTCTCCTGCCACCTCCCCCCAGTGGTTTGGGGTGTCCCAGTGCCATGGAGGCAGAGCTAGGGAGGTGAGAGGGATGGTGAGAGAGAGACCCAGGGGTGACACCCCCATGGGGAAGCCTTTCCAAACCCTCTCCTTGCTCCAGGAGGAACGTCACTGAGCAAGGGACTGGAGGCAGGGAGCTGGGGGGGGGCGGAGAGCAGAGCAGTTGCCAGGTTAGCTTGAGCCAGAGCTGCTCCTGGGGGGATGGGGGG
>JAAWXA010000010.1:28242915-28271192 GCA_038090715.1 Florisuga fusca | reverse complement strand
CACCCCCTCTCCCCACCCGCCCATCCTCGCACACGCTGTGTTCAAAAAGGCTCCTTCAGACACCGCCTGGAAGCAGCTCCCAGCTCTCCAGCCAAACCCCCGTGGGAGGAGGAGGGACCTGGCATGGAGAGGTGAGGGGCACAGGGAGCTGGCAGGCAGGAGAAGGACAGGGAGAAAGGCCAGTCCTGCTCAGCATCTGTCAGTGGCTTGGGAAGGATCACCCAAGGAAAGATTCCCTCTCCTGATGGGTCTTTTCCAACCAGTCTTCTGCTGGTGTACATCAGCAGCACTACGCTCCAGGATCCACGGAGTGGGAAAAATTTACACCACCAGAGGCTTTGGCTCTGTCTTTCCTCACTTCTCTGATCGTGCCAACTTTTATCCTTCATCTCATCCCATTGGCAGTGGGATGACCTGGGATGTATCCTCCTGCTGAAACCATCTGGGAGGGGCCTCCAGGAGTTAGGGGCTGCCCTCGCTGGTCAGACCTCCATATGACAAATGCCTGAGGTCCCAAGGGAAAGCAGGGGAGATGAAAATGGTGGTATCTTCACCTAGAAAGTCTGGTGGCCTGTCTGGGTACTGGCAATAGAAGGGGCTGAGTAGCCATGGAACCAGGAGGCTAATCCTTGGCTCTGGTCTGCCCCATGAAACATCAGCAGTGCCTGTGAAACATGCAGCTTCTGACAGCGTGGTGTTTGATAGCTAAACACAGAGCAGCCTGTCATTGCTGCTGGCAGGAAACTGACACTTTTATTTCCTGCTCTTTTTTTTTTTTCCCTTCAGAAAAGGCACAATTTAAACTGATTCTTAATGTCAGGGGAAATAATTTACTAAGTTTTAGACTATTTCATCAGTCAAAAAATAAAGAAATCCAATATATTAGTGTTGAAACAACTTACTGCTCTATTCCAGGTATGGATACAGTAACAAGAAATTAACAGCTACATCAGCCAAAAAAGAACAGGACAAATGCTAGAAAAGCTGTTGGAGATGCAGCCATGGTTACCCTTTTATTCGTGCATGAAGATTTACAAATCCAACTGAACCAGCCCTTCTTGGATTTTTCTTGCCTGAAAGTATCCAAAAATCAGAACAGAGTGTCTCTAAAAAAGCATGAGCTGAAGAAGAGAGCCAGTGGTCACCTGCCTTACCCAATCTCACCAGATGTCCTCCCCCTGTGAACCTGCCCGGGCTCTGCTGTCTCCCAGCATCCCATCAGAAGTGAGCTGCATCCATGGACACCTGGCTGGGCTGTCACCCACCAAAATGGGGAAGACTGATGACGGGCACCACGGGGACTCAGGCCTTGGAGGAGTTGTTAGGATCTGCTGTAATACAAGCAGTAGGAAGAGTTTTTCCTGGAGATGAACCCAGGGGAGTGGGGTCAGACCTTCACTGAAGGCAGACACAAACCTATTACCAGCTTCTGCGAGGACTAATAATACAATTTGCACTTCGTTAGAGGAATTCAAAGTGATTTGTACACATTAATTACTCCTTGCAGCATCCCAGCTGGATAAATATCATTACCTTCATTTTACAGAAAGGGTAACTAACACGTAGAGAAGTTCATTTGTTTGGCTACAACTGTACAGCATTCCAATGACTCAATGCCTGGGATAAAGCGTGTCAGGCCAGTCCCTGCCCACTCCAGACCTCTGGGCCCTACATACTTTTTGCCCCATGAGGATGTCAGAAGCAAAAGAAGTGGCTGCACCTTTGGGCAGGGCAAGGTACCACTGGGCTGGGGAGTGGGTAGTGGGGAGGGACCGCACGGCACAGCTCCAGCCCTCGCCTGCAAAGAGAGGAGGAGGAAATGAAAGTGCAATTAGCTGGAAACAAATGAATTCCTGTTGCATATATTTCCCAAGCTGATGGGTTGGTGAATGAACCACTCGTTATTTCATGGAGCAGCATCTTTAAAGATCTGTAGAACAACTTGGAAAAAACACAGCTTTTCTGTTTCAACATTTTTTTGCAATATTTCTGAATGTTCTCTGCCTTGGTTTCAGGCATAAGTGCTGCTCTGTTCACATTTTTTTGTGAAAGAGAATTTCTGAAGAAGCTTGGTAGTTTTTTAAACTTCTCACCTTCAATTTTTCAGTGTCTCAGGAGTGTCACCATATGGCACACAGAAATAAAATATTTTACCCCTTAAATGCCAAACACTATTTCAGTTTTCTTGTTTATTTCAGTTTCTTGTTTTACTTGTACTAGGCCAGTTAAAAACAGGTGCTCCTCTCTTCAGCAGAAATGTTTCACTGGAATCAAGAGATGCAAAATGAAACAGAGGACACAAAACAGAAGCGAAAAATAGGAAACAAGAACAAAAAGGTTTTTTGAGTTTGAATAATAGTTTCTTCTTACACTTGTAAGGAGGGTGGGAAAGCAATGTCACCACTGCTCCCCAGCAGCTGGGGCTTGGGAATTTTCTAGCAGGATGCTGAACCTTCACGAGAGATTTTTCTTGGGAGCCACAAATTAAAGCAAGTTGCAAGCCATCTGCAGCAGGATAATGTTATATTGATTGCTTTGTTTTTGCAGGGGATAGATTTTGTTTAATCTTCCCCTTCCTTGCATTGCTCGACACCATTAGTTTTATCTTCACTGACATCAAATATAAAAAATCACTAGAAAAGACATTTTCTAATGTGTTTTGCACTACTGCCTGGTGGGGGGTAGCACAGGAAGCATTTTCTGGGGGACAGTACTCTGAACAAATTTTGCTATAATAACAAGCCAGAAAAGCATGGGCTGGAGAGGGACAGGGAAATCTTGCTCAGTGCCTGTCTTAGAAGGAACTGGGATCCAAAACAGATTGAAAACTAGAACCTATAGGGCCTGGAGAGCCCATCGACCACCTGCACCATGGGGCAAATGCTGGGGTGAGGTGGTGGTCAGGGGGAACCTTTATCTGATGATTTCTTTGGCCTGGGGTGGGGCACGGTAGGAAGCAGCACCTCAGCCCCCCAGGATGAGGCACAGGATGGAGAATTTCAGGATGGGGTGACTGGGATGGGGCAGAATCCCCTGGGAAACTGCCCTTCCCAGTGACCCAGCTGCCACCTCCTGTTGTCCCCAAGCCCAGGGAGCCAAGAGGAAAGCTGGAGGGGGACCCAGAGACCTCTTGCCAAACACAAACCTGTTTCTCCTCCTCTGTCCTTCACAAATTCCTGGTGCCTGCTGGCTGCTCTGGGGAGCTTAATAAAAAAATAATAATAAAAAAGAAACCCCCCCACATTTGACACTGAGGAGAGGCAGGACAGAGGGAGGGTGCCAGACAACATCCCCATATGGAGGACAGAAGGATGGAGGGCAGCTCCATTCAGAGCCCATCCCCCTGTGCCCCACAGTGAGCCTGGGGGTGGGCAGCCCCGTGCTCAGTGCCCCCAGATTCCTCTGCCCCAGCCCCTGTCTCCCAGCTACTGATCCCAGGCAGGGCAGGGCTCTTCCCCAGCAGCACCATTGTCTCCCAGTCACTGTGGTGGGGAAGGATGCCCCTGGGTCCTTGCCTGGGACAGGACAATAATGGCTGGGGGGGAGATACACATACACATACATGTATATGCAATAAATACAGCAAGCCAGCTAAGCCTTTCAGGCAATTTTAGCTCTATTGTTAAGGAGAAGGTCTTTCCTCCCTCCCGTCCCATCTTCTCATGAAATCCCCCAAGTTCTCCTGGTTTCTCCCCCTGGCACCAGAGGGTACCCAAGTGGGCACACTCCCAGGGACCTGGTTGCTTGTGTTTGGAGCAGCATAGACTGTCAGGGTGGGGAAAGCTTTTATTTTCCAAGGTTGTTGTTGACTGAGGTTAGTCATACACCCCTCCAGCCCCTCCTCAAAGCCCATGTCATCCTCTCCCTGTGCTGGCCATTCAGAGCATCCCTCCACCCATTTTCACCCAGACCTACTGGGAGGCCCTTCTCCCTCCTCACTCCTACAGTCACTCATACATGAACCAAGCCTGGCTATGGATGGAAGAAGGAAGATGCAGAATTGATGGCTTCTCTCATGAAATGACACAGAATACCCTCTCAGAGCCCCAGGTCCTGGCTGTGGGGTCATCTGCCTGCACAGACACCTCAGTCCCTCTGCCTCTGCGTGATACCCAAGGCACACTTGGCAGGGATGGAACCTCTTTCTCCCCATCAGTGCAGGGTTAGGGTTAGGTGTCCCTAGGACCTCATTTCTAAATCCTCCACTGGCTTGCAATAGACCTTGCAGAGTTTCAGACCTTCCCCTGTGATGCTCCTGACACCATGGAGGTGTGTGAGAGAGCAGAGGCACCTGGCACATGACATTGCACAATGTGCCCATGTGCCATCCCTGAGCAGCTCTGACCTGACAGCCCCAGCCCATCCTGGGTCCTCCAAAAAACAGAAGAGAATCTGGGGAAGGCAGGTGGGGATGCAAAACTCTGAAGGGCACCAGCCCCAGGTGCTCCCTTCCCTGCTGCAGCCAAGGGGCTCTGGCACCCTCATGGGCAGGGGCTCAGCTCCCCTCCCTCCTCTGCACGAGACCCAATTTCTTTACACGGAGGAGACATCAACCTCTTCTTGCTCCCATTGCACAGGAAAATGCTGACGGGCTTCCCCCATCACTAGCCACGCTGGCTAGTGGCTCAAGCAGTTCATTTCAGACCCCATGCAGGTATTTCTTACCATATATTACAGTGAATAATGTATTCCCAGCCATGCAGCACAGGGCTTATAAGGCTATCTCAGTATTCTGGTGACAGCTTTAAACCACTCGACCATTGACCATTCAGGTCTCATGGTTTATAGAGTCACCAGCACACCTTGACAGGGTTATAGCCTACTTATTGGTATAAAGCATGGTTAGGGATACATTATTACAGCACGTTGCTTCTCAAAGAGGGCTGGGGGCCACCGGTGGCCTGGAGAGCCCTTGCTGGTGATCTGCAAAGGGCTGTGCAACATGGACAGCACCATTAACATCTACCTGCCTGGCTGTGATGAGCAATCGTTGGGGTGACCTGAGGGACAGTGCTCCCTCCCAGGTCCTGGAGAGCAGCTCTGAGACGAGCTGCTTTCTGTGAAAGGAGGCTCCCAAGTGTGCCCAAAGACCTTTCTTTCATACCAGAGATCCAAAGTGCTGCAGTGCCCATCATCTTTCTGCTCTCCAGCAGCCACCAGGCAGGTTGACACGAAGCTGAGAGCTGCTTCCATGCCACATGTGTTACATCCACTGTTCCTGGCCTCCTCTGGATGCCACCTGACCACCTCACCTCTCTACAAATGCCAACTTGGTTTGGCTGATGCTGAACGCTCATTAACACTGACTGGAGTTCATGTAGTTAATCACTGCAGCTAAGGTGGAAATCTGGCTTTTCTGCTGACTCCAGATCCCAGCTCAGCAGGCTTTTCCCATCTCCCACAGAAAGGTTTCTTCCTTGTTTCCATTGTTCCAGCCTTGTTCTCCAGACTAGTGATTTTATTATAAAGTTCCTGAGGATTGTTTAAATTACCTTTGAATATGGCATGTGCTTGTTCTGGTTGTTATTGCAGAACTGGGACAATTTAGCAAAAAACTCAGGTTAAAAACACTGACCTCAGATCACTTCCTGATCTCACTTGATTTGCTAAATATTGAGCCAAATTCAGAGAAAAATTACTTTGGTACTTTGAAAGCCCTCAAAACTGGAACTCTGCAATAACACATCTGTGCTTTGAAATTTCTCTCCTTGCACTCCCTCTTTAAGTGCTATTAAAGGAAATATTTGTTAAGAGTATTTCAGCTATAGGACTGGTTAAATGGATCCATTATGGAATTACTACATGCCAATGTCCAGGATGCCTCAGGAACAAATGGACTCATTTTCTCAAATGTTATGTTTAAGTCTGGGTGAGCTCTCCACCACAGCCCAGTTTGACATATGCCTCTTCAGTGCCTTCTCTTAGTTTTGTCTGCAGCCTTGATCCTGCAGAGATTTATGCTTGTGATTAACCTTAAGCATGTAAACAGTCCCTCTGAGTTCTACAGGATGGTTACAGCTAACGGTGTGAGCACCCTCTGAGTAATTTCTACCACTATGAGGCTGAGGTGGAGGCTTTAAAAAGCGGGGGGCTAAAATCCTACAAAGGCTAGATGTCAGGCTTAGTCTTCCCAGACTCTTCTTCACTGAAGAAGGGGAAGGTGAAAGATACTGCAGACAAAAGCCAATAAGCAGAAGAACTTCCGTGGATACAAATTTTTACAGGTGCCTGTACAACCTGGTATGCAGGGGCGGGGGTATTAGGGGAAACATTGCTGCCAGTACACAGAACAGTAAAAAAACCCTCTTCAAACCTCACCTTAGCAGCTTGTCAGTAGGACCATGACACCACAGATGGGCCTGGGGATACAGTGGCATTGAGACAACTCGGTTGCTTTACATTCAGCTTCTCAGCTCAGGTTCCCACTGCAAGTGCAATAAAACCCCTAGTTCACAATCACATCTCTCCTCCCTGTCACACTGAGCTCTTTGCCAGGCCCTGATCTCCTGCAGCTGAGCCAAGCCACCCCAGTACTGACCCAAGAAGGCACAGGGAGGAACCAGACCCATCTCAATGAAAGGACAGATAGACCACAGTACAGACAGAACAGCCAAGGGAAGCACAACTATTTATATGCACAAGTGTGGGGTATTTATTACTGTGAAATGCTCACAAAATTCACAGGCACCCAAGACTTACGATGGCATTATCCACCACTGCTGGAGGATTAATGGGCAGCCTTCTCCCTGTGCTACAGCAGACAGTGGGGGGGGCACTCTGTCCTCCCGGGGTGAGAGTGGGGAATGAATGCATATACAGTACTCCCCTCTGATGCTAATGGACCCTAGCACTGAGATTAGATTTACACCCTCCCTCAAAAGGTACACCAGGGAAGGCAGCTCCCCCGGGCAGCCCTCCTGCTGCTGCAGATGCTGCTCTCTGCCCACCCCACCTCACACCCCCCCAGCCTCCACACCAGCCTGCACAGGTTATCCTGCTCCACACCTCCACCCTCATCACCTTTTCCCTGCCCAGTGCCCCCTGGCAGGGCTGGGCAGAGCAGCCCCTGTCCCCCTGCCCCTTCCCCTCCAAGCCCCCCAGCCTTGGCACCACCTCACCAGGAACGCTGGGCAGCACCCAGAATTCTGGTCCTCAGCACCCAGAGAGCACCACACAGCAGTACAAAGGGTTAAACAATCTCTCTGCTTCCTGAGGAAACGAAAAACATGGAGAAATTATGCTTCTCCCCCCTTCCCTCCCATAGTCTTTGCTTCGGGATGGGAAAGTAATTTTGCCCTGGAGTATAACAAACCTAAGAGCAGGGAACATGTGACTATTGCAGAAGAGGCAGGCTCAAGATACTCAAGAGAAGGACAACGAATCAGCAAAGTTCTGCTGGGTAGATTTTTCCATCCCTGGATCACTGTTTAACCCAAGTCCCTCTCACAGAGCCAGAGCCCATCCCCAGCCCTCACCCTGGGGCTCAGGGGGCACAGCTTGGGGTTTGGGTGGCAGCATGGGGCTGCTTACAAACTTCTTGGTGACCCAAGCAGGTCCCACATGGAGAGGAAGGACTTCCAGGAAGTGTTTGAGCAGCTTGGCTCTCACCAGCACCTTCCCTGGGTCCTGGCAGGGGTTCTGCTCCTGGGCATCCTGGCTGGAGTGACCAGGGGCCTTGCTAAAGAACTCCCTGCAAATAATTCACACCAACTTGTTTAAAGGAGCAAATGGGTTTAATTATTAGTTACAATCTTGTCAATAATTATCACCCCATCTGTGGGTAATAAATGGCAGCTTCTCACAGACTGCATCATTAGAGTTTAAGGACACCAATGGGGTGCATTAAAATGCTGAGGAAAGCATCGATCTGGTGTAAAAATGCTCTTTACAAATTACAGGCACAGGTCAAGCCCACCAGTGAGTCCTGCCTCTCCCATCTGATGCCAGCCTGCCCTCTTCTCTGCCCAGGCATCCCCCCTCAGCACCCCCAGCCTGGGGGCTGCCAGAAGGACAAAGAGCCCAGCCTGTGGCTTCCAGAAGATCTGGACCTTGTGTAGGACTCTGGGCTTTGCAGAGGGCAGGCTGAGTGGCAGCAAAGGGGCAGCTCCACACTGCTCACACTGCTTCATTCCCACACAGGAGCTGCCCTGGACTTCTTCAGAGAAGGTTTTATCCAACAGGAAGGCAAGTAGGAACATGGACGCAATGTTTCCTGAAATGTAGCTACTTCTGGGGAGGAAAAAAGCATCCGTCATCACACAGCAGGGCTTCTCGGAGGAGAAATGATAACTCTTTTTTTTATTATTTATTTTTTATATTTCCCCTATTTGAACTGCAGGCTGGAATACAGGCCGGCAGAACATAATTATCCAGGCTGGAATTTGGCCAAGATGCTGGGGCTAACAGCCCTACTGTTCCAAAATATGCCACAGTACCCTAAATGATCACATCTTGCAGGATTTGATTTTGCATGTCATCCAAAACAATGTGGGGAAGTCAATGAGTAGGATAAGCATAACCTAGCCCTGCTTATCCCCATACCTGCTGAAAGTTCAGCTCAAAATAACTCCTGAAAATTAGTTTAATTTCCTGTGCAAAACATGGAAAGGAGTAAGTGCTTCTATTCCTTTTGTAAATTCTGTGTAAGCACTTTCCTTTTTTTTCTTTCTTTGGTGGAAAATGCATCAACTTTCAGAAGGGGAAACTTGAATAAAGCAATATATTTCAATTTGAAGACAAAAAAAAAAAGGGAAGGGTACTTCTTCTCTCTACAACAGTATTTTAGATGGGCTTTTTTTTTTTTCCATGCCTTTTTTTTTTTTTTAATTCAGCCTGTTGGGACAGAGAGAGGATTAAGCTAGCTGATGGACAGTCTGCATTGGCAAACAAAGCTAACACCTAAATGACTCTTCGCATGTACAAGTGGCAAACTCTCCCTGAAAAAGAAAGCTAGAATGACAGAGGCAGGCTGCACCTAAGACTGAGCCACAGTGCAAATAAACCTCTGCCAGAGTGCATTCACAGCCTTGTCTAACACCTCCCCTGCTCCCAACCTATCCCCCATTATTAAATAGCTCCAAATGCTCCCTGGTGGGTTGAATGCTACACAAATACTGGAAGGAGGATGTGCACCCTGTTTTCAAGACATCTCAGATGCAGCAACACCAAGCAAAAGCAGCATCAGGGCTTGCAGCTTCTCTTTTACTTTCAGGGAATAAAGTTTATCTGCAGGAAAAAACTGTGCTTCTAGCTGGCATGGGCTGTTTGCTAACTCTTCCTGAGTCTGGCCACCCCCCCCAAGGGAAAAACAGAAAAGGAAAAGGTAATTTTGGAAAGTCAAAATATTTCATTTTCTATTTTGGAAAAAGAATTGCTGTAAGTTATTTTTTGTGTTGAACTGTCCTCCCATTGTGAAGCACAACTGCTGTGCTAAAAAGGACAGTGGCCATCTGCAAACACCACATCTCATCTGGACTGGACAAATTACAGTGGCCTTCTGCTCCACTGAAATAGCAAGAAAAAATTCCACCTTATGTTAAACCAGGAGAAAACAAACCTCTCTCAATTTTCAGTTGGACACACATCCTGCTGCTGCCTCAGTGTCCCTGCTCTTGGCATCTCAGCTGCTGAAAGCCTCAAACTGTGGCTTATCCCTCAGGGATGAACTGCACTTGGATCACCTGCCCTGATGCTGCCACGGCCCAGCTCACATCTGGTTTCCATCACATCCCTCCCTCTGGTGCTGGGGAGAATGTAAAGAAGGAAAGTAAGCTGTAATGCAGGAAACACCATGCTAGGTTCTTAAAATGTAGCCACCCATACTCTACTCTATCATGGTAATTCCTTTGATTTCCTTAAAAGATTAGTGAACCCTGAAAATATAAGTAAATCCCAAAAAAACAGAGTGACTTTTAGAAAGAATACGTTTCTGGCAGCCTGCACCAGAAATGAATTATTCCCATGGTGTAATGCCTAGTGCAGAGTTAAGGTCTGCATGAGAACTGGAGCTGCCCACTGCACAAACACAATTCCACCAGCAAAGCTCCCAGCCCCATTCAGTTACCTGTTCCTCAGTTTTGTTTTAAAAAAAGCCACGTCAGGTAACTGACTGATTCCATGCCACAAGTGGTTTGCAAACACACTTCTTTGGGAAAGATACGCCCTGGCTGGTTTGAAGAATCTCAAGGCAATGCAACCAAAATAAGAATGGACTTGTGACCACTCCGTGAGTAAATAGAGGGGATGGAGAGCCTGGCACAGGTAGACATCACCAATGATAATTTGCCATCTTCACTACAACTAATTTTGTACCTTCTTCCATTTCACTTCCTGCAAAATTCCCAGCAGATCACATTACTGGGTCAGGGATGTGTTGCAAACCAGTGTGTAATGAACAGACAGAGGAGAAAAATCACAAAAGTACATTAAAAAAATTCCTTGGGTAAATATTTGCTTTAGAAACTGGACCCCAACCTTCACCACCTGCAGTCAAGGGTCAGGAACATTATGGGTCCACTCAAAACAAAGGCAAATTGAGGCTGGGAAGCGGGGTGGGAAGCAGTGCAACCTCACCAGCTCAGGAATTGGGGTTTTTATCGTAGCTGAAGATCTGCACCCTGTGTTTGTGTGTGTGCCTGCACGTGTGTCCACATGTTCACTGCAAACACACACACGTGTGTGCTCACACGTTCCTGAAACGTATGGACATATATTCCCATATTCACAATGAACTGTTTATGAGCGAGCTATCAAGGAAGAGTTTCCACTGAAATTACTCAGTGGATGACTTCAGACAATGAATACATTGCAGGAAATGGCGATTGGCTCCAGAGCAATCCACAAGCAGAAAAGAAGGCAAAAGCAGTTGAATAAATGGGTGGTTATGAATTACTCATTTAGTTGCATTATCTTCTTGTGGTCCCAATTCAGCAAATACCTAAACACCCTCTTCCCATTAAGGGCATGAATAGTCCCATTGATTCAATGGGGTTATTTTCTCAGCCTTCCATGGGGCAACTCAAATACTTAAATTTAAGCAAGTGCTTAAAGTGCTTTGCTGAATCAGGAGGTATGTCCACGCTGTATATACCTGTGTTATACAGAAGGTCAGATTAGCTGATCAAAGAGTCCTTTATGGTCTTAAGATCTATAAATCTATGAATAAAACCAGCCTTTGCTGGAATTGCTTCTCCATAACCTTCCCGAGCACTGAAATTCATCCACACCCCAAAAATATTAATAAAACACTCTGTACTTAACTCTTTTCATATTATACTAAGTACGCCACTAAATAAACCTCTTAATATTCCAGTATATTTTGCAATGAACATTTTCCCTGTACGCTAGAGTGATTCCTCCTTTTGTGCCATCCAGAACACAATCCCCATGAAATACTGCAGTAAACATTTCCCTGAGTACTACAGCAAACACTACCAGCATTAGCAGATTAACCATTCCACTGAGCGCCATATTAAGCACACGTTTAAATACTGAGAAAAGACGTATAGCCTCCTCTTCCCACTGCGCCTCGTTACCCTGCCCAGATCCATATTTTTCTCCGTGGAGCCGACCAGCCCTGCGCCTACCTGCTCCCTTCCCTCCCCTCCTGGTGCCTCTCCCTCTCTTTTTTCCTCCTTCTCGTTTCGCTCACCCTGCAGCCCTTCTTCTGAAAATTTGGGGGGGGTGAGGGTGGAGGATTTGGCAGATTGTTCAGCCACAAAATTGACAGCAGATCTATATGGCATGCAACCTCCGCCTCTCGGCATCGCTGGGGGCTGTGGGTGGAGAAACACAGCTTACCTGCAGGCACCCTCCCTGGGCCAAAAGGAGTCAGTGGGGCTCTACAGCTGCATGTCTTGACTGGTGTAATTTGGAGTTATAAAGCATTGTTTGGGTTTTACAGGTGTACTTTAATGTCAGGGAAATTACCGTGCCCAAAGCCTTCAATGGATTCATCTTTAGCAAGAGCCATTGACTCGTCTCTTGTTGCTGACAAACCATCTAGATTCAACCCATGGTTCTGCTCAGCTTTTCTCCTTTCTCTCTTCTCTCTCTCTCTTTTTCTCTCTTTTTTTTTTTTTTTTTTTTTTTTTTTTTTTTTTTTTACTAGCAATTTGATGTTTGATCATTTGAGGCAATGAGGCGGAGGGTAATTTACGTTATCAGGGAGGTATGAGGGGTGCTGGGAACCCAGACGCAAGGCCCATTCGCCTGCTAAAGCGCCATCGTAATGTAATGAGACTCCAGTCAAGTGCAGCTCGTAATGGAGAGGAACATTTCCCATTCATCTGCCTACCTGAGACTCCACCAAGACGACAATAACTTTTGCAGGGGAGGAGCAGGGGGGGACAGGGTGAAGGGGGGGCCGGAGTCCCCATGGCACGGCTCCCTCTGTCTCGGGGAGAAGCGCCGCAGCCTCATCCTTTAGACCACGGAGGGAAGCAAAGTAACACAACTCAGGAAGCCACAGACCAGCTTGTTGGAAGTGCTTAACCCATCCAGGTCCTTTCTGGCAGGCATCTGGTCAGCACAGACCCCCAGCCCTCTCCCTGGCCTGTGATCAGCTCCCTTCCATGGTCCCTCAGCTGCCACAGCCCCCAAGGGAGATCTTGGATGGGTGCACCAGAGGAGGCCACTGGGAGGGTGCCTGCACATCAACCTGCACATTCTGCTTTTCAGCAGAAGCTGAAAAAAAGGAGGAAAAAACATTTCCCAGAAGTGCTCCAAGGCAGTTTCTGTCGAAAGAGGTTTCCCAAAAAAACCTCTTTCTTCATCTCTCTAGCCAGCTCCATTATTTGCCAGCAAGTTTGGCTGCCCACTGCACAACCAGAGTTTTGAGGGACCCCTTCCATTTGTTTTTAAGTGTGGCAGACTGGACATTGGAACGGCACCAACAATTTATTTTAATACCCTTCCTAATATCAGCCAAAAGAGAAACAAAAAACGAATCCTGCCCCACACTCTCACACCCTGGGTCTCCATTCCTGGGAGGATTTTATTCACTGCAGTCACATCGGAGCAGTCCCCATTTATTTTTCCAGAGAATGAGTTCCCAAGGATGCTGGTTGTCATTTCTATCCCCTGCCCACCTCCAGCTCTGCTTCTCAGCCTTGTCCCTGGCCTGGAAGACCCTTCCTGCCTGCAGGTCTGCTTCCCACTCTGCCTGTGCAGGAGTGATGGGGCTCCCAGCAGCACAGCAGTAACAGCAGCAGCAATACCCACCACCACCAGCAATAACTGTGACACACAGATTCAAGTCCTCACAGGCAACCCTGCTACTCTGCACACTTAGTTGGCAAGCTGAGGGTAATTATAGCTCAAGGGAACCTCCTGGATACAAACAAATCTCTGAGTACCAAGACCTCAATGTATGTCAAGGGGTGTAGGTGGCAGGGGTGAGATGCAGGGGCAGACCAGATTAATTCCCTTCATCAGCCTGTCCTAAGCTTGCCGTTTGCTCACAGAACTCAGCCTGAGAAAGGGAGAGAGCAGAAAGAACAGAAGCGAGAGGGAGAGACCTCAGCTCCCCCACCCCAGCCCTCACCAAATTCCTGCCACATGGACCCTTCCAATTATATCCACGTTTGAGAGGCTGCTGTCAGGATGAAAGGCACGGAGCAGTAATGAACTGACGATTAATTTGCAGTTGGCTCACCCAGTGTGTGAGCATCTCTCAGGCTGGCTGCGTGCGGGTGCTAAATATGACGATGTCAGCAATTGTCAGCCAGAGCCAGGGTTACCCTTAATAAGAGCTTCTCTCTCTTTCTCTCTCTCCCTGCTGTTGGCTTTCAGGGGTTCCAGATCAGCTCCCCATCTTCCCGACAGCGAGCGGAGCCCCGGACCAGCCCGGCAGCTGCCAAAGTAGCCAGAGGAAGGGAAAAGAAATTACCCTCTCCCCTGGCAAAGCAGCAGGAGCAGCTGCCAGCCCTGACTGCCTCTGCCCATGCCAGCTCTGACCTGGGAGAGTTACAGCTTATGCTGGCACGAAAATACCTCAGGATGCGATGGGCACGTGAGCAGCAGCCGTGCCGGGGCTGGAGCCTTTGCCCCTCCAAACCTAGCAGCAAATATCACAGCCCCTTCATCCACTCTTGAAACCAAACCTCTCGCTCCCCGCATCCTACATCAGCATCACTGTGCTGGAGGAGCAGGGAGTGTGACTGACCTGGAGTTTCAAGCCAGAGCTGCTGCAGAGAAACCCCATTCCCGGTTCCTGTGCAAAACCAGGTTGCCAGCAGCTGGTTTTCAGGGAATGCATGGAGAGTGGACACAGCCTGAAAGGGTCTGGGCTTATTCCCTCTCCTCCACCAGCACCCCTGCCAGCCCCAGCAGTGCTCCGGAGAGCTCCCAGGCTAACCAGCCAAGATGTGCCTGGGTCTGGGAGGGACACGAAGGAGAATTTGGGATTTACAGGGCTGGGAATACAGCCTGAGTCCTCTGCATGAAGGGGCCTGTCATCAGGCCACAGGGGAATGCTGCTTTGCAGAGGGAAGCACAACACCTGCTCAAAAGACACAGATACTCCAAGTAGAGTGCAATCCCTTGGCATCACACATAGATGCCTCCTGCACACACTCAGGGAATCCAGGGTGTGCACAATGGACCTGCACATTCCATACACCCTTCCACATCCACCCACCAAATCCAGACACTCAATCTTCTTTCCTCATTCCCACAATGGGGATGGGACCCAGGCCTGAGACACTAGCCACTACAAAAGTGCTTAACCTCAAAAAGATCTTTTCATCAGCTGTCCCAAGCTGGGCACCTTTGAGAATCTGGGCTCAGGAGGGTCATAATAAAAGTCTTGTCATTGTCACCCTTTTTACTCCAAGCAGACAATGTTCCTCTGTGGTTGCCAAGCTCTAATACCAGCAGGGTCAGTAGGTGCTCCAAAGCCTCTATCACCAGCGTTACCTTTATCATCATGGCTCCCCTTGCTGATGTCCAAGTCCATTGGTGATACTGGGTCTGGGATCAGGAATTTTTCCCACCTGCTGCTGGTCTTCACCGACCTCCATGTCAACTGAGAGATATTTCTCCTTGAGGCACTTTTTCTTAGGAAACCTCACATCTGAGCTGGCTGGAGCATCCTGTGAATTCATAGCATTAACGGCAGTCAGTAAGTTTCTCAAAGTAAGAAAATAAAAGCCCTAGAAAAAATAACGCCAGAAAACTGTGTGCCTTTTCTTTGAGACATGCTGAAGAACGATTGCTTCTGCGTGGCATTTAATTCTAATTTTATTTGGATGTTATCAGATAATGTTTAGAGAACTCAGTCACCAAAAGAAGTGAACCTTTTTCACCTTGAACAAGACAGCTAATTTAATCAAAACGGACATTTGTACATTCCTTCCCACCCCCTAGCCTCTTGATTTGCAAAAAAAGTTTCAGCAGAACCAAAAGTGGGTTATAGGCAGGTACATGTGTGTTTGAAACTGCCTGTGACCAGCAAGTCTGCTACTCTCCCAGCTCTGGTACATGTTTAACTTATTTTTATCGCCACAATCTCAGGGTGCCTGTGCAACACACCAGGCAGTCTTTCTGCATGAAATCACACTCCTTGTCTGGAGGAAAAAATACAGAAAGAAGGGAGGAAAAAGGATATTCAGAGATGGGCTCTACTTACAAGGCAAAATACACAGATTACTCCTGTCACAAGCCCTGGAAGTGTTTGATCCCAGGACCTGCCACAGGAGGATGAGCAAGAGGACAGTGGCAATGGGCCTGTGTCCCTGCCAGCTCCTGTCCTCTGCCAGGGGCCTTTTTTAAGATCTGTATGTACCTTATAGGTTTTGCCATAATCACAGGTGTGTTTTTACCATGTAAGCACTGCTCCTACCACTGGTCTCCCTCTCAGTGCTTCCCTGGCAGACATCCAGTCTGTCCCACCCGTGGGTGACACTGTGGGTCCAGCTCATGCACCATTTTAAAAAACTTGCCTCAAGGAGAGCTTCCTACCAAGATGCCTCTTAAGTCACTCTCCCTGCCCACTGAGCATGCCTGGGCCTGGGGAGCAGCTTTTTGCCATTCCCCTCTCCTTCCAGCCTGGATGGCTGTGCTGTAGCCCAGCATGGAGTGAGATGGCACTTGGCAGGAGCTCCTGGTGCCCCTGTGTCCACAGCTCCTCTGCAAAGGAGACCTGAGCCCTTTAAGGAAGAGAGGAGCAGAAATCAATTGTCTGCTCTCCTTCCTCCCCGGGCCCCCCTCTCCCCCTCCTCCATCACCACCACCACCACACATGCACCCTATTCACCCTGCTGGAAGGTGACATTTGCTATTAACCTTATATTGGGCCATTTTGTAAATCAATGTCACTTACATTTAATAACAAGTGTAATCAAAGGAATTATGCAAATTTAATTTGATGCTTCTTGAATTATGCAAATCTGCACCACATATAATGGCTTCTGACATGTGCCCAGTTGGAGAACGTTCCATTACCTCCTCTCTTATTACCCCTATTATTATTTTTATTTTTTTTATCCTGTGGGGGGGGGAGGGAGAAGGGAGGGAGCAGCGGTTAGGCTCGGAGGCAGGGGGGACAAGCAAGTGCAGGGGGAAGAGCAGGGAAGGGAAAGAAGAGGGGTGTTGGAGGAAAGCACTCCTTTGCCTGCATTTTGAGGAGAAAAGCCTCCTGAAGGCATTTCTGTTATTGTTATTGCAGAGCAAGGAGAGCGGGGTGGGAAGGGGGGGTGGAATGGGGATGGGGGTAATCATTTCCCATGAATGGCTTTGCAGGCAATAATAGTATAAGCCTCTGATTCTAAATTACTGCCCTTCCAGTCCTATCTCCAGCATGATATTACTCTCCTTGGCCTCTTCTTCCTGAATTACCAGGCGAGCTGGGGGAGGGTGAGGGAAGAGGGGAGCAGGACCCATGCCATGCAAAATGCAGAAGAAATGGGTGAAAAGGGGTCTCGGGTTTCCTGCTCACTGGCTGCCCCAGGTACCCCCACATCCTTCATTCCTCCTGCCAGGCCCCCAGGGAATGGCTTTTCTTTTCCCACTGCATGCTTGTTTCCCTGCATGTGGCCCCAGGGATGGGGAAAAAGGCTGCAAGGTGGATCTGTCACAATTTGCAACAACCTCCTCAGAAACCTTGGGCACCTACAGCCTGTGACACCCCCATTTCCTCCCTTTGCAAGGACTTCAAAGTCTGCCACACCAGAAGCCAGTCTGGAACATCTTCTTTCTCTGTTGTGTCACTTTTCAGAGACAGGAAGGGGATATGGTGATCACAGAGTGGATCTGAGGGGAGTGCAGTGATGGTAGGAGAATATACAATGCTGGACCCCACTTTCCTCTGCTGGGGCACTCACAGCAGCTGATGAGTGACTCTTGTCACGATAATTTCTGCAGTCTGACCTGCAGCAAAACTGCTCCCACCTCTGTCCCTTGGTGTCCTCACACTTCTGCAAAGCAGGTAGAGATCTGTCTTTTGGAAAAAGGAGAAGGAAGAGAAGACAAAAATGTGGTTTTAAAAGTCTGTATGCTGCTCTAATGTGAGGGCAGTCCCAGCATGGTTCCACCATTTCTAGAAGGCAAAGTGTCAATAATATCAGAAGCCACTACCACGCTCCCTGGTCAACTTACACTTGCCATGTTTCCTTCCAAAATTCTTCTAGAAACAAATTTTTCCCTCTTTACTCTAAATATTTCTGCTTTATTACATTAGACTGCAGGTTTTTCTCTAATGGAAGATAATTTCCAGAAACACACTATACAGTATTTTAAATATAATTAACCAGAAAATATGTCCAGATCTGCTTTTTCTTGCCTGTCAACAGTTCAGATTCTTTTCTGAACCTAAAGAAAAGTTTTCAGTTTAATGGAAGGATTAATGGATGGTGCCTGTAATCATGAAGCTGAAGACAAGAAATGAAGCTCATTCCAGAGTCAGATACAGTAATAACCTCCAAAGTCCTCCTTGTCCCACGGCTTCTTCTAGGCTGCTGCCCTTGCTGTGCCTCACCTTGCCATGCCAGCAGCTGAGCCCCTGCTCTGGGGGGTGCTCAGGACCCACTCTCAGCCCCTGGTGCCAGGAGCTGCTCCAGCAGATCTGATGGAGGATGCCCACCATCAAGGGCTATAGCTGGGGCACCACTGCTGGGGTCCCCACCCCACACAGCCCCTGGCCCTGGAGATGCTTCAGGGGAAGCAAGTTAATGAGTGCATGGAGCTGAACTTGTCCCTGGTGTCAAGCCTGCTGAGGTCAGTGCAGGTAGTGAACAGCCCGCAGGGTCCTGTTCCTGAATTCAAGAGGGGTGTAGCAGATGGAAGCATCTCTCCTGCAGAGAGAGCTCAGCACACGACATGCTGCCTCATAGCTGGTGTTTCTGGGCTTATGTCTCCACTAAGCTTTTCAGAAGGATGCCTCTGAACAACTCTAGTCATGGATATTCAAGGATAAAAGGGTCTGCGTTGAATTTTCTTTGGAAAAAACTGCCAGCAACAGCCCTGTGGGGGTAGAATATGTCCTGCAGGCTACTGTGCAGCCAGCAGCACCAGGCACCAGAGTTTAAGCATGTACAACAGTGGCTTCTTGTAAGGTGGGCTCACTGCTGTCCATGTGCTCCTCAACTCAGGATGCAGCCAGAGGAGCCTGAAAGTGAAAGTTTTGTCATCAGGCAACCCGGAGCTTAGGCCCTGATGCCCTTTGATGGAATCAAAAATGAGCAATGCAAAGTTCCCAAGTCCATGCTGAAAGACCTTTGTGCCATTGCTGGGAGAGGGAATTTGCTTGGCTTGAGCCCTGGAGGGGGCATGCAGGGCTTTCCTGGGGTAAACAAATAAAGTGGGGAAGTGTCTCTGAAAGCCGTAATTGACACAGGGGCTCTAAAAGGGACTGCTCCCAGTGGGAGGCCACCAGGCTGCTTGAAGTTTCCTTACTCTCCCCTTCCCTGGAAATCACACATCATGGCTTGCAGCTGCCTTCTCTCCACTAAAACTCTAACCAGCTAAGAGCCATAAAAAGACTGAAGCACAGAAAGGTTGGGAATCTGATGTGATGAGGAAGGACACACTGACAAAATGCCCATGAAACATTTTGGGGAGCAGGGCAGAGCAAAAGAAGAGGAAGATGGTGAATACTTCAGAGGAGTAGAGACAGGGGGGAAGGAAGGTCTTCGAGACATCTGGCAGCCCTGTGGAGAGGAGTTTCCCAGGAAGACTTCATGACATGTGCCAAGGCATTGCCACCAGGGAGGGACTGAACCCCTAGTGCCCTTGGTACTTACACAATCCAAGAGCAAACATTTCTTCAGCTCCGTGTCACACAACTTAATTAGTGCAAAGGGCTCCAGGAGTTAAACATTTGGTGAAAAAAAAATATTTTGAGGACAAGTATTGTCTTCCTATAAGCATGACTGGGATTTGCACAAAGTGTCCTAGTGCACCTTTTAAGTTGGCAGGCAACTGATGAAATGCAGAAGCAGCAAAGTGGGGACCAGAGGAAGCCAGTCTCTTTTGGAGCTCCTTCCTCCCAGCACCTTGAAAGTGCTGGCAGATCCTGCTGGCATAAAATCTCCACAGCCTGCTTACCATGTTGAGCTGGGAAAAGTCCTGACACATGCATTAATGACAGAAAGAACATCTAACATCTGTTAGCTGGAAGAAAAACAGTGAGGCCCCATGAAGAGCTCTCCCCATGTGCTTGCTGGAGGGTCAACTTGCCACATCACACTGCTCTGGTTCCCTCTCACACCCCAGCCCAGGTCTTACACCTTTGCATCCAGGCCCAGGGATGCTGAAGGGCATCTCTTGTAGGGTCTATCACCAGTGATGCCAGGGGAGTCACCTCTCCTGGGTGCTGCTTTTAGCCCTGCAGAGCAAACTCACCGCAGTGCAGTCCCATCAGCATCAATGCAGCCTCACAAAGGGTGAATCCTGCTTGCTCAGCCTCTCTCCAGCACCTGATCCTGCATGCAGACAGCATGGAGATCTTTATTCTCTCTCTCTCTTTCACTTCTGATCCTTTTTTCCTTCCGCTCATTCCTCCTTCCCAAACACATGGGTGCAGCTCTGCCTGTAGAAACCTCAGGGAGTTATTCCTGCTGCATCCTGGGGCAGTCCAGCAGAGATGGTGGTCCTCTGATCTCTCCTCTTACACCCTTTCCAAGAAGCTAGTTCTTGGCACTGCAGGCAGAGGGATTATTTGATCTTTATTAATTTATGGAAGGGAAGGAAGAGGGTGGAAATTGCAATGAAAGGGACAGCCAGCAAGATGGCAAGGAAGAGAGGTTAAAAATGAAGTCATCATCTAATTGGCCCGCAGTGAATTATTCACATGTATAATCTTTTTTTAAAAAAAAAAAAATTCAGCACAAGGCAATGCAAGTAAATGCTGTTCATGTTTAAAAGTCATTTCCATAAGTAAGTGCAATTTCTCTACTGTTTGCCCCTGTTTAATGAAGTGAAATCTTGTTTGCATTCCTCCCAATTTCCTAACGAAAGGCGCCCAAGCGTTTGCACCAAAATTACTCGGCCCAAATTAAAACCCTCCAACACTTAAAAAAAAAGGAGGAGAAGGGGGGGAAAAATCAGACTTATTTTTAAAATGCCTTAAGTGCATCCCAGCATCCTAATTTATTTTTAGACACTCGTTATTAAGAGTAGTAGTAAGTTTCCCCTTCTCCCTCGCTCTCTCTCTTATTTAAATGAACTTAATGGCAATAGATGCAAATGTCTGGAAGAGGAAAATAGTTAACATTTATTTATTCTTACTGTTGTCTCTTCCCTGGCTGGTGTCATTAGAACAGTTCGTTGCATCCCATTCGCTCCCATTAGCTCTGCTATCAGAGCCACCCAGCACGACTCCAGCACGGCTCGAAGTGCTTTCTGCGGCCCACATAGGGACTACATCATCATCTCCCAGGCACTGGCTTAATGACAAGAGGGAAAAAAAGAGAAAAAAAAAAAATCAGAATATATTGCACAGCGATCTGGGGAAACAACAACAAAACCCACAGCCCCTGTAACCCAGTGCCATCTCCCCTTGGCCCCGGGCACTGGGCCCTGCCTGTCCCGGCCGGACAGACAGACAGACAGGACGGATGGATGGGCCGTGGTGCTGGGACCAACATGGCTTCACAATTCATTGATCTGGGCAATGTGCAGAGAAATCTGCCAACGGGGACCTTGAATGCTTGGAAACGCGCTCAGGAGGACCCAGCGAGGCTGGAATGGGTTCAAGCAGCTGCTCAGCACCTCGGAGCCATCTCCCCCTGGGCACGGGTCCAGCTCCCAGACCGGGACAGGGATGGGGGCTCAGACCCCCTCACCGGCTGGGTCCTGCTCTCCCCCAGTGCCAGAGCAGCCATGTCCCCAGCTGACACCCCCCTCACCCTGCACGGCCCCCGGCCACACTGCAGAGAGAGGGACAGAGCCCTGACCCCCCTGGGGAGCGGTGGCAGGGGCAGGTGCCAAGGGGACAAGTGGCCCAAACCCACCCTGACCCCAAGCACCAGGGTCCTCTCCACACAGCCACAAGAGGGGCAAGACCCCTTGGCAAGAGAGAGGGAGATGGTGGTTCCCCGGCCCAGCCTGGTCTGTGGGTTTGTGCTCCCAGGGGACAGGTGGGTGAGGATGGGGGACAGGGAGAGGGAGAGCGGCGCAGGGTGACAGCACCTGCTGACAAAGCAGCATTTGGGAGGGAGGACATCAGTATCTGTGGCACTGACACATGAAAGAGAGGCAGCAGCTACTGCAGGCAGGGATGGAGCCGGGCGAAGGACCCTCCCTCTCTCCCTCCCTCCCTCCCTCTGTAAAGTTGACATTGTCTCCCGTGATAACTTTTCTGCTGAGGCAGGAGACACTTTACTGCAGAGTTGCACACAGCAAGTATCTGCCCTCCCCCCCCGTCCCTTTTCATCCTCTCCCTCTCTCTCTCTCCAGCATCATTTACATCCTTAATTAGCTGTAATTCTGCAGTGCTCATTAGGGAAGGACTGGGAAATATCAAGGAGCCCACAAGCAGGGGGCTTCAGGGGAGAGGGAGAAAGAGGAGGATGTGTTTGTCAGGCTGAGAGGGGATACCCAAAACTGGATCGTGGAGCCAGGAGCTACTTGCTTAATTTGGGCGGGATGATTACACTAATTTGGGAGCACTGATCCAGTGATGGGGTTAAAGAGGCCACCCTGCCCCACCTAGAAAGGCAGAAGGCTTGTCCAGAGAATAACAGCATCTCACCAAAAGGACTTGTTCTTACCTCCTTGTTTGCAGGTGATGTCTCTCTGCTGGGTCATTCAGTGGCCCATGCTCCTAAAGCAGGAGGAGGGCAACCTTCCCCCGCAGTGCAGACAGCTACACAAACCTGTCTTCTCCTCCAGCCTTGCAAGGAGTTATCCAGCAATGAGGTTTCCCTGGAAAATTACCACTGACTTTAAACTACAGACAAAATTTACATTCCAGGTTGCTGAATGAAATACATCCTTCAATCCCAAATGGACAAACATTGTGCAGTTTTATTGCTGGTCCAGATATTTGACATAATTGCTTTGGGGACCAGCAGTAGAACCGAGCAGTTCTGACCTGGACTCCCTCAGGAGTGTACAAACACAGAGAGAGTCAGATCCTACCTACCTCTTCAAAGTCTCAAGGTACAAGACCACTTAGGGGGTACTACTGCCTCCTTGCCTTACCTGAAGACAACAAGTAGATTTAAGTGGGCAAGGACATAAAGCAAATCTGTGGCAGAGCCAGGTGGTGACCCCCAATTTCCTACTGTCTCTGTTTTTTAATTGACTTCTTAGCTGTATCTTTGCTTGAGGTTAGCTGTTCACGTAAAAGTCTGTCTGCGAAATCAGAGGAGTTGATGAGGACAGGACAGTCTTTGCAAGTCCATCCTACTGCTCTTCATGTGCTGTCAGTGAGCTGAGCAGTCAGGATGAGCTGTGATGGTCTGGCCCACCACACACACAGAATGACCACCGGTGCGTGTAGGATTATTTAAATATACATGGCCATGTGCACAAACGGGCACAGGCACTTGGAAGTATCTCCCTCTTTTATTAACATCTCCAAACTCCTGTTAATATTTAGATGAAAGTTGCCATAACAGAGAATCAGAATAAGCAAACATGCCAGCACAAGTTGTGAGAAAAGCCTGGTGAAGTATGGCTTTATAGAAGTGCCCAGGACTTTGAAAAACAGCATTACAGTGATTCTATCATTGTGTCTGAGGTTTAGGATGGGTTAACTCCCTTTGCACTTAGTCAAGACAACTTATTCACATAGCTCAAGCAGAGAAGCCTGGCCTGGCCCACCTTCCTCTATGACCACCCGGCTTTGCAGTGTTTGGAACAGAGATTTCTAAGGTTTCACAAAGGAGATAAAATTTCCAGCTCCACTTGACACGACATTTGGGTTGCAAAAAAGTAGCAGTGGACCAGAGGCTTACCTTCAAAGCAATAACTGTGTTGCTTTGGAGAGCATCTTCTCTGCATTTCCAAGGGACTATTTAGTCAAGGTTTTCAAGGACAAATTGTCAATGGCAAACCTTCAGAACAGATTTTGTCCATTACCATTCTTATATTTGGGTAGAAAGAAAGAGATCAGGAAAAAAAAAAAACACTTAGATCCACATGCCTATCAAGATCCACATGCCTATCAGAGATGTTCAGCTGGTAGAAGGAAAGGTGCCTCATCATTGTAGAAGCCAGAGATGCCTTTTGGCTTAGACCTCAATATGATCTTAGCTCTGCCCACATGTGGGCAGCCACAGGATCTGCACCCACAGAGGGTGTGAAGTGGAGAGAGCTGCTTGTGGCTCCTGTGCAACAGCTCACGCTTGCATGGAGCTGTCTGCACTCTCCTGCTCACAGCAGTCAATGATTTCCTTCTAAGTGGCTCAAAAGTGTCTTTTGCAAATTGCTCGTTAGTGGGTTCTCTGGTACCTCGAGTACCAATGAACAGTCATTCCCACAGCCTACTTCTCAGCATTACATTTTCCTCCTCTTACACTTCATCCTTCTGCTTGAAAGCCTTCTTGCCTTTTGCCTTGCAGCAGGAGTCAGACATCCCCAGCTCAGACAGAGGGAGCCCAGGCTGACATGAGGATAAGCAGATGTCTAGAAACACAGGTAAAGCATGAATCATATTCAAATAGGAGCCACCTTTCCCATGTTTTGGATCCAGAGCTGGCAGTACAGATGGTGGACCCAAAGCATAAACGAATGTTCCACATGACTGTCAGCATCAGCAGCAAATCTGCACCAGGGCTGGACAGCCCTGCATCAGCAGAGAGGTGTCAGGAGGAACCTCCTGACATGTACGCTCTCTTCTGTCTGTTTGTGGACAGGCACAGGGGAGCTAAATTATGTATGTGGGTGTAGATTTATATTTTCATGTGTGTGTTGAGGTGCCTGATCCTGCACACCAATGTGTGCAGATGCCAGAAGAGGGAGGGGGAATCCCTGGGCTGCAGACCAGCTGAAGTCTGGGCTACATTTCGTGGGCTGCTCCTGGATAGCTTGAGGCACCAGCTCTAAGGCTTTATTTCCAGTACGGAGTGTTTTGCCTTACTAAGAGCCACTGAAACCATGTCTGCAAACCTCTCTCGGGTACCCCACAGCAGATAGAACACCAAGGAAACATCAGGGAAGATGTCTGGTCACTCAGATTATGGTAAATTAGGGAAGAAGCATAAGCCATGAAAAGAGACGACTCACATAACTTGTAGAGATACCTGGCTGACTGAATAGCACAGCTCAAACCCACTTTGCAAGTGTTCTCTCAGTTTGCAGCAACATTCTTCTCCACCTCCTTGATCCTTCCACAGGGCCTGGGAAGAAACAAGAGATTTCCTCCTGGTTAGTTTGCCTGGCATTATTGCCTGAGGTAACTCTTGCCAGGAGGAGCAGAGCTCTGACCTGGCCCACCCTCTCTCCCTGCACTGCTTCACACAGATTGCTCACAGGGCTGCAGACAACTCAAACCTTGCACCTGGGCACGGCCTCCTGATGGACTTTGCTTGCTCTCTGCAGCCCGGGTCCAGACATGGTTTCAGAGCATCTCCTCCAGAAACGGGTCCTCCTTGGCCAAGCCCAACGATGCCTTGGTGCCTCCTGCAGAACCTGCCTGGCTCCTCAGGCATCCCGATCCCTCCTGCAGAGACTCCAGCAGCCAGAGGCAGGGAGAGGGAGACTGATAACAAGGAAAAGCAGCAGATGAAAAGTAAACTTGCACTGGATAAATTCTTCAGTAATTTTTTTATAAGGATACAACATTTGTAACAACTTGCCAAGAACAACACCGAAATTATTTCAAGGTTTCCCATTTGTTTGTAAAGTGAATATTAAACGTGCAGGCAGCAGCCCAGTTCCCCTGGGAACTGTTAGTGTCCGTAGTAACGAGGTCATTCCTTTTTTTATTAGGAGAAGGGTTTCTGTAAAGTTAAATGTGCTGACAGCCTCTTGCCTTTGATGTTGGGTTTCACCTCAGTCCCTCCTGCAGATACTGCTGCTCCTCCCACGCTAAGACACATCCCTGACAAACAATCTCCCCTCTGTCTTCCCTCCTTGTTTGTTTAGATGCATGACAGGCAGCTCTGCTAAAGGGCAGCACACGAGGGTGGGCTAGTGTTTCAGTGGACGGGAGAGACGGGAGAGATGTGGTTCCTGTAATTAAGTCAGTCTTCATTCCCCCAAACTGCCAGGACTCTCTACCCTGCATTTTATTGACCAGACAGATAATTACAGTGACAGCAGCCACAAAGCCCCGAGTTACATTGGCACTCAAATTGCCATGGTGCCACATTCAGATGACCAAGAGACCTGCAGAGCCACAAAGCCAGGCCTGGAAGGGGAGGCAGGAAGGGGCCCCACAGCTCCTTGCCTGCTCCTCCAGGGCTCTCCTTGCTCTGCAGCTACAGAGACAATTCCCACCTCCCTGGCAGAGTGGGAAGGCTCTTCCCCAGGAGGACACAGAGGAACCTCTGCTGCTGATATGAGTTATCATGGCTCCTGCTCAAGCATCTTCCCTGCCTGATGCACTGGAGATCCCTGCAGAGTGGCCTCCAGGCACCCGTGTACCATGGCCACCTGGCCATGGCCAGCAAGGACACTGAAATACGGATGGGCTGTGATCGCCCCATGGCACTAACAGCTGACCTGTGTGAAAGAAGGGACAGCTGATGGGGATGTCACTGAATTACCACTTGGGAGACTCAGTTCTGGGCTCTAGCAAAGAGTTCCCTGCAGTAAGAAGTACAGCAAATTAACAGAGCAGTCTCCACAGAGGAGGCACCAGGTGGTCCCAAGAACCTCATGTGGTGGCTGCTCTTTATGTGCACACCCCACAGCCAGCACCTCAGCACAGCACAGGAACACAGAGAAACTAACATTTTTTTTTTGTTAGTTTGAACATTAAACAGGCAACAATGCCCACAAAGCGTTTTGTGTGTAGCCACTCCTTAGAGCAGCAAAAGATAAATAATGTTCATGCTTCAGAGTGAAGTGCACATTGTGTGCACCCAAATAATAAGAAATAATGTGAGTATCCTTGTTCATCATGGACATAGTAGGAAGAAATCAACTTCTTCCCTGGGAACAAGCGCTTAGAAATGATTTATTCACTCTTAGGAAATGAATGCAAAAACCAAGGAGACACCGTTGTGCACTGAGGTGGACCAGAAATTTGTGTGCTCATATTTAACCACAGGATCAAGAATTGCAATCGGATGGCTGGTGATGGCACCAAAACTCCTTCAGCTCTGGGGCCAACATTCAAAACCAACCATGAGCCAGTGATGAAGAAAGGCTGTGACCTCAGCTTCCACTGCTGTTCAGTGGCTGACATCAAACAGGCTGCTACACTTCAGATTCATTTACAGACCACAAGCATTTGCATCAGCAGACCGACCCACCGGAGTCACAGAGATGGCCAGAAACTACAACCCAGGAAGCCCAAATCTTATTTCTTGCTCATCTGAGCTTGCTTGTTCCTCTGTTTGTACCCATCTCTTTGTGAAAAGGGCATCTTTCATGAAGGAGCTTGGTCAGTATGATCCTAAAAGCAGAGCTGAGACCAGGTAGCCTGCTGTCAGTGGTTCAGATTCTCAAGTGGCTGAAGGCCACTTGATGGACAACTGAGAAACCAGAGTAATTCTGGCCATGGCACTGTACTTCGAGAGTCACTCCCCCCTGATCTCACTTGGCACCAGCAGCCCCTTGCTAGGCTCAGCACTGACCTCCTGCCACTCAGCACGACCCCGATGCTGCCAAACACATCCCCAGGGAGGGAGCAGAGAGCCTTCCCACGGGAACGGCCGCTCACAGAGATGGGGTGGGCTGTGTCCCCAGGCAGATGCAGCCAGGGCATCCCCTCGAGGGAGACAGGACATGACTCAAGTCAGAAGCCAACTGTGGCAAGCTCTGAGGGGGCAGTCCCTGGGCTCTGCCTGCCCATTGCCATGGCCCTGGCTGGGCTCTGGGTGAGGAGGAGGCTGCCGGGGATGTTGCTGCTTCACCATCAGGGCAGGAAGTGTGAGAGGTGGGATGGTTGCCTGGAGAGTTTATGAGTGACACTTTTCAGCCCCCACACTCCCCTCCCCTCTGCTAATTTCAAGCACTGGGAACTTGGCTATTACGCTCATTGTTTGCCCTGCTTTGGCCTCTGCTGCCCTTTCTGATGCTTTGTGCCAATTTCCTCTCGTACTTTCATCAGAATTCAATTTCCTCCCAGTAAGTTAACACCAGCCAAACTGCTCATGATTTCTTCTCCCATTGATGGATGAGTCCACGCGGGGTCCCTGCTCCTGTCTATCACAGCCCACCATTACCAAACAGAGTGGCCCACTCCCTCCAACACACTCTTCCTCTCTCCCATTTTTTCCCTCCCCTCTCCTTCATCTTTTCTCTCACTCCTTCTTCCCTCCTATCCACACATACATTTTCTCCCTTAAACCACTTCTGCTTTTTTTTTTTTTTTTTTTTTTTTTTTTTATCATTTATTTTGCACTTCCCAGATAATTTACTTTTTTTTCCCTTCTACAGGAATTCTCCATTTCCCTATAAAATGAAAATTCATCTAGAATTACATCTTATGTCATCATTATGTTTATTAAGCGTGGATGATGTATATGAACAGTACTGGCTTGCTGCTGAGTGCTTAATGGTGCATAAGATTAAGCCGAGACTCTCAGCTGTGCTGCGACTCCCCTCCGGTTCCCATGTTGTAAAGGCATGCTGGGAGTACAAGTTCCAAACGGACAACCAGGTGAATACTGCTAACAGCTCATTTTTTTCTTTCTCCCCCCCAACGCCCCCCTTCCTTTTCC